>JAMKCH010042437.1:0-12413 GCA_023653785.1 Ophioderma brevispina | reverse complement strand
AGTAACAGGGTAGCCCTTGGGGTAGGTAAAGCGAGTAGCGCATACTGTACACTCTAACTGGTATTGTAAGCCCTATCTTGCAGCTACCGCATCGAATTAGCCACGTGTGTACTGGCAGTAGCTGCGCGGTTTAGACATGGTTGTTGTGTAGGCTGCGTATAGGCTACAACGTGAGTTCAGAATCCGGCCGGAAATAAACTCCCCAAAGACTTGGTACAAAATGACCCTCTACCAAGTCAATTTCTCGGCTCTAAAGCGACTGGTTATTTCAAAACTTGATTTTTTTTTTAAGATAGGACCTTCCTCTTCACAGAAAGAAATGAAAAAGTCCTATGGTGAAGGCTGATTTTTTGAGCTTCAGAGCATCAAAAGATTTGCATGTGTTCAAAACGCTGCATCATTTGACTATACTCTTCCAGGTATTTATTCTCCTTTTCGCGGGTTTGCCGTTTTGCTATCGGTTGTGCTGCAATGTACGCCCTTCCCGATGCGCCGTTTGGATCGTACCAGGCGCCCTGATTGGTTGATTGAAATTTGTTGTTGTTGTTCAACTTGTTTGATATATGAAGCGTGATCGGCTTGCGGGTTTCGGTAGGTGACTTAGACGGGAAATGGAGAGACAAATAAATCCTGGACAGAGATAGGTGAGTGTTACTATAAATTGAAATTGCAAGTTCCCCAAACCCTCAGAAATTATTTACAAAAATGGCACAGGACAAAATATTTACCACCAAAATGGGTTTGTCAGTCCACCACATTATGATTAATTTCAAAATTTATTTAAAAGACTCAACTTATCAACATTTTGTGACTCTTCATTAGGCAAGGGCCATATTTGGGACACCAACAGTCTCTCGGCATGACGTCGTCTGCTACACCTAGTTTATTTGGGTGTGATTCCTAAAGCAGGCGACACAAAAATAGGGATAGCGGTCCAAAATAGAATCATCTGAATATGTGGTCATAGAATAAGTGGAAGAAGCAATATAATGATCATAAGTGACCCATGATGACCTCTGACCTCACTCCTTACACTACATAAGACACTGTCTCTCACAGGCCGAATATCCTTGGGAATTAACAAAAATGTCATAATGTGCCTATTTAAATCTATGAAACTAATTAGCTAAATACATTCTCCATCACTCTGTGCCTGGAACAGAGGGCACCATTGATAGTACTATCAAACATCCTAGTTCCTCCCATTCTCATTAGGCTTCAATAGCAAAACAATCTTGTCCAATCGTCACCAACACATTGGCTGATTGCATCCCAATCTAAATTTAGATAAAAAAGAGGACGAAAGATAAAAACTCACCCCCAAAATGATCATCATGCATCAAATCTACATTTTTAAATTACCTCACAGTCATCTCTAGCTATTAGCGAGGTCCCGATTAAGCCAAACTATCAAGGTTGACGGGAAACCCGTTGACCGATTGATTTTAGAACCATATGGAAGGAAGTTCACACATTATAGAGCATTTATGTTCTGTATACATAAGTGCTACTATGCTCAGTGTTTGTGCAAGATACACTTGTTAACCAATGATAATATTGCAATAAAAATGATAAAGCCACATTGGTTTTTCAATCTTTAGTAGTATTTAAAACTATTTTTACTGTTTTACTATTTTATTTTCATTCCGGCTTTGATTACCTTGCTGCATAGTTGACATGCAGACCAGTGTTTCTAGAAACTTCTACACAATATAGGGCGTGAAATAATTTGACATTGCTATCACCCTTAAACTTTTTTCGAGGGGTAATATCATGCTTTTGCATTAAATTAAAAAAAAATCTTTTGAAGGAAAATGCTGTTTAAAAATGGGGCCCAGAGAAAAAAGCAGGATTTTAGGGCGTATTGCATGGTCCCTGGGAAATCCCACCAGCACATCAAGTGACAGCGTCAATGAGCCTATGTTGGTGTGTTTGATATGGGATGCGAAACAATTTGGCTGCATTTTATCTGATATTTGTACAATATAAATTTTAACCAAACAAGAGGGATAGGAGTTACACATTGGTAAAATAGTGTATATTTGGTTCAAGAATAAAATATTGGACGTCTTTTTTCTCTGGAAACTACGATGGAGGGTTTGTTCACCATTCAAAATCAAATTAAATATTCAACCAATCAGAAAAATTACTTTTCAAATTACCAGTTTAAAGGTACTGTCAGTGATTCACTCGAAGGAGTCAAAATATTTAAAAATTTGCAGGAATAGCTTAAAAGTGTTGGATAAGTCTGTAGAATTCTACTACGTTATTTTTCCCACCGAAAACTGATAGAAACGGAAAAAACAGCTTTTCAAAGATTGAAATCTCATTGAATACGGTTGTAGATAAGTGTCCGAACGGACAGTAATGACTACCATATCCAATTTTGTCTTTTAAGGCTGCTTTTGGACGTATCACTTGTAGGTATGTTAGGACACCTATAGCTGTTACAGATAGCAAAATCTGATTTTTGATGATTTTTTCGATTCCTGCTTTAGCAAATCCTGATAGTGCCTTAGTCTCGATCAATGAAGTTGTTTGGTCACATAACATACATAACTGAACTCTCGCAATGAACGGGATGCATGAAAATATAATCGGCGAATGACTTCCATCATTATCGAGCTACCTAGGGACTTGATGACAGGTCATCTTAACAACCTGGGTTTGCACAACTCCCCACTCCCCCCCAAAAATGTTACATTTCAACATTGTATATGCATCTCACTAAAATATCCAGTAGCCTGCCTTGGCACCACTTACTTGGTTCCAACATACGAGTGATATCTGTCTCTCCGCATGACATGTCCAAGTTCCTTCCAGATTGCTATCAAACAAGGCTAGCCAAGTAGTACCGTCACCCAAACCGTCCATTTGTAATGATTAATTTTAATTGCAGCAACAGAGTCATTTTTCTGCTTTGATATCCTATTTCAAGAAGGCGCACGATTTTCTGCGTACATGAGCTCTCGGCGTCATCCCAAGTTTTGTGCTTCATCATGAGGAATAGGTAGCATTTGCTGCCAAAACCTTCCCATCCTGGAGGCACGTTCCTGGTAAAAAAAATAAAGTGTATAAAATAATTATCTTGTCACTTAGCCACGCCCGGAGGTGGGGCAGCTTCCATCTTGGAAGCGTGCGCATATGTAAGCTGTAAGACCCCCTTTTTCAAGCACCTTTTCCCACACAAAGACCCCATATTTTTTTTAAATTTTCCAACCCAAGACGGCCCATTTTGTGAAATGTTACCACTGTCCACCACAAGAACCCAAATTTTTGGGGGAAAAAATTGAAAATTTTCACTCAAAGACCTCTATTTTTTGAAATTTTGCAAAAATTTCAGCCTAAAGACACCCATTTTTTCGAAATTGTGCAAATTTTGTCACTTCAGAAAGGCCCAAAAATTTTGGGCAATTTGCCTCTCTCACCCAAAGACCCCAAAAAAAAAAAAAAAAAAAAAAAAAAAAAAAAAAAAAAAAAAAAAAAAAAAAAAACAAAAAAAAAAAAAATTTTTTTCATGTCATCTGCACCGAATGCCCTGGGTTTGGAACGCAAGCCTTATACCCTATCCCCTTGTCTATGTGAGGTGCCATCCCAGGATCTCATGTCATATAAAAGCCCAAGATACGAGTTATCTGTAAAAATTAAATACTGAGATAAGAGTTGAGATAACAGATTTCTTGCTATAGTGCATTGGGCTAGTCACAGGATCTGTAATTGGATGAGAGCAAACCCAACCTAATACAGAATTCAGGACAAGATAAACCCACATCTCCCAAACCCAATCCGTTAATGAATTATAACCCTTCTATTGAACTATCTTTTGGAGTATTAAACCAAAAAAAGTGAACTTCTGTATTGGGTGAAGGTGAAGCCGAAGCCTAATACGAATCAGTACAAGATAATCCACATCAATCCCAACCCCATCAGTTAATACAGTGTTATCATAATCACCTTCTATGGCCTTGGATCTTTTGTGTATTAACCTACGCCAAAAAAGTGAACTTCTGTATTGATTCAAACCTTTAAAACTCTACTGTTTCGCTGAATCCTGTCTGCAGCAGCACCTTAGTCCAGTGAAGGGAGCCAAGGGTGCTAGCGCATGATCTGCACATGTTTAGCGTGGGGTATGATACGAGGTACAATCAAATCCATTCTCTGGAGATATTATTCAATCCAAGCTACCTTGTATGTAATTGATAAAAATTTGACCAACATTGTTCAATTTACATTCAGCATTAGATAATGTCTTATGAATCTTAAAGGTGCATTTTGTGATCCCAACCTCATCCCCCCGATTTCCCAAAAAAGTTGAGATGTTTGTATATCATCTTACGCGTTAGCCCTTATAATACATTTATACCTAATCTTACATGTAAATTCGGTCGTATCTATAAGAATTCACAATTTTGTATTTTCTGTCCGTTAAACGGACAATTACAGCAGCAGTGGCCTATTGGACGTGGGAAACAAAGGAATTGCTCTAACACAAACCCACAAGATCGGAATCAACTCAATTTTGGTATAAGCTTTTCTCAGGATATCTAGTGAATAATGTATAAAACAGGGTCGAATCACAAAATACATCTTTATATTGTGCTGGTAAATTATTATGAACAAGTTAATTTGGGTTGTCATGCCACACTGTGTTGATGGTCAGTGTGGGTTGCAATGGTACTGCATTATGGACATAATTATCATCTTGTTGAAAACATACAATACGTACACGCGTACCACATAACACAGCATACAGAACACATGTAAACCAATACACCCACAAAACTAGCTTAAGTCCCTATTTGGAGTTGAAAGTGCGAAAAATAAAAAACCCAAGAACCTTACTGCCTGGTCCGTATGATGCAACATTGTTCTATATGGCATTAAGCAGTTTGGTCTTCAGTATCACAGGGTTCATAAGGACCGGCAGATTCTGATTCTGGAGTACACTCTGCTTGTCCTGTTGGGTCATATTCCCAACTATTGCCAAAGGCATTCAAATTGTCAAGCTGGGGAAAATGATTAAAATACTGTAAAGGCCATCAACTTAAAAACCACAAAAAGTCATTTATTTTCAAATTAGATATATGCCTGATTTGTTCAGAATGGTGGAGTCTCCCACATTTCAGGATGCTAACAACGAGGGGAAGTGCTGCTTACAATATCAATCATAATATGGCGAATGCCTACCACATCACCAATATACTTCTAGAAACACCCTGGCTGGATTGCAGTCATCATACTGTGATCAAGAAACCAGATGTTTAAGGTCTAGAAATTTCTTCAAGGCCGACTCCGAGATTTCCAGATGATGGCGCCTCAATCTTGTTTTTTTATGCATGTCCATAATGCTTGTCCACATAACTAATCACAGTGTAAACTAGCTAAGCTAAATTGAGTTCCTTCACACTTTTAACAAACAGTGCCGGATCCCGAATTTTTTTTATACACATTACCCTATGGTACTGCTACACTACGCGTAAATGTTTACTACTGCATCAAAACGAAAACTTCCTTTTGCCTCAAACTTTGGAATTGAGCCATTTAGGTGATACTTTAAGTTCTACTTGAATATTGTTAATTAATAAACCAAAAAAAAATATATTTCCAAAATTTCTGAGGTCAGCCTTTAACTGCCACTTGAATACTTGGATATGTCTTCCGATTTTTTTTATTTACACGCTTTTTTTGACCTCTTTATCTTTTAACGGGGCAGGCTGTTCAAAGTTATTAAAAAAAATCATATTTCATTACTGCCCATTAGTGGGAATAAATAAAGAAAATCCTACAATAATAAATTAAAATGGTTTAGGGTGTCTTTCACTAAAAGACACCAATCTTCAATATTATGGTTCACAGCACAGAGGAACTTGCTTCACACCAATAATATTGCGAACCTTGTGGCAGGTTATTGTGGTTGTGCTGAAAAGCATAAATCTTCTGTAAATTGTTTTTTGGATAACGAAAAAATAGGCAAAAAACACTAACAAATCCGAGTTTGGGCAAATTCTGAATTAGAAATAGCTGGTTAGATGTTCTGTGTTTATGAATAACTTATCCAAGGCAGGACAAACGTATATAAATGTTTTTCCTGCTGATAACACATAATTGAAGACATGAGCACAACTTCATTTCTATCAAAAACAGAGAACAAAACTTTCATTTCTATTAAAAACATGGAGACAAAAACGTCATCATTTCTATAACACGGAGAAAAACTGTCATTTCTATTAAACTCAGAGAACAAAAACGTTCATTTCAGTAAAAACAGGAGAAACTTTCATTTTATAAACTCAGAGAACAAAAACTGCATTTCTATTAAACATGGAGAACAAAAAACTTTCATTTCTAGAAAAATGGAGAACAAAAACTTCAGTTCTATTAAAAATGGAGAACCGTTCATGTACATTAAAAATGGAGAACAAAACTTTTATTTCTATTAAACATGGGGAGCAAAACTTTCCTTCTTTTCATTTCAGCAACTAAAAACTTGCAGATCTCCCTAGGCCATGTATCTGGATGGACAAGTATGATGGGATAAGGACCACTACTTTTGTCCATTACAACATTCCCAAGGGCCAGATAAAATAGTATAATTGGTAAAAAAAAGTGTTAACAAATTCTAGCACAAAAGAGACTATTAAAATCCAGCCCAAATTCAGATGAAAAAATCTGACCAACATTTCCACTGGATCAGTCAGTCATCACTGGTGTCATCATTATAGTTGCCACACAAGACCACATACTTGTCCTTTAGTCAACCGAGAGATTCAACTCTTCAAATTGTATTCCCATCCCAGGATACTTTCAAGACCAAAAAATCTGTACAACAACCTAGATGGAAAATAATAAGATGTAATCAAATGGGGAAGACAATTTCAATCATTTGACGTGAGAGCTGGAAATGGATTTGTAAGCCCTGAGTTACTGTATAAAATTAATATTGGTACCAAAATGGAGTCCATTTTTGCTCATAACTTCCCAAACCAAACACCTTTAGCCTGGATTTCACAGGGGAATGAGAAAAATAGTAGCTTTCTTTGGTACCAAAATCCTGACCACTTCAATTAAAATCTAGCAATCTGGGGACGAGGCTATAGCGATAGGCCATGGCCCTGTAGCCTCTGAGTAGGCATTTGACGTTCTGGAGTTGGTGTCATCTGACAAATTAATTAGCTATTTGAAAAGCACAAAACATTTCACAGCTGCTAGAGTCAAGCAATGAGGTTTCGAAATGCAGATGTTTTATTTGAAATCCTCAGTGGTGTGCCAAAGGTGGGTGAGAAGCAATTTTTCCCCACGCCATTGGAACTCTTGCTCCAAACAAGAGCCTAAAAGTGTCCCACGAACTGAGACAGTGTCGAGGCAGAACAAAGCGAGCGTTTAAGCACAACAGGCCAAATTACTGTGCAAGCACAATGTGTCAAACAAGTATATGTTGTCATTGTAAGGGGAAATGTGCACCTAAATAATTATGTGTGTGCAAACATGATTGTCCATCAAACCCCCTTTTTTTAACCTCAATGGGAACACCAGCGAAGTAACACAAGATAATCCACCAGGACTCTGGCGGCAGATGTTGTGACAACACCCAAGTAGTATATTACTGTATGCATGCTCATAAAAAAAAACATAGAAAATGATTAAATGTTGCCTTTTCATGATAATTTCGATGTAAGGGTTGCTATTTCAAACTGATGACTACCATTTATTACGTGATTAATCCCACACCTTCTAAAAATGATCTCTCAATAAGGACAAGTTTTATTATTCAAGGTTTCAACCGCGGACGTTCTAACGGGGACTCTGATGGGTGTTAGCAATGACAGCATCAGTACTAAGATGTCTGGAAATGAGATTAAACTGTGCATGATTTTGTTCCATTTGCACTCCAATCCTCTCTCGTTTATGTCAAGGCTGACCAAGGATGAACAACAGTTACCTAATTAGTAATGCTTACGGATTGGTGCCAAGATAGTGATTAACCTCCCTTTTGAAGCTCTGCAAATCCTGGTTTGAGCTCAGGAGTAGGGAAGGGCATCCATAAGCCTACAGAGAATGAGAATGATCTCCTGTGGGAGACGTTGGACATTGGATTTTCACAGCAAGGTCATGTGACCTGACTGAGCGCTTAAGTCAAGGTAACGCTAGCAGCTGGGTAAGGAGATCTGTACTTGTCCATAAAACAGGGTGGAAGGACTCTCAAAAAGAGTCCATAAAGTTTGGACAGTCAGTATAACTGAACAGCCAAATTAGATTTACACTCCATGTGTGGAGTGATTTGAGTCTTTCCTTCCACAGGGGTAGTATGCGACATCAAATGCAATTATCCATCTGGCCTAAAACACTGCTAACTCAATCACTAGAACCACAAACAAATTTTATGCTCCTGAAATGATCAATGTTAAATGAAGACATTGTGCAACTAATCTGAGACTTACCACTTTTGACCATGAAGAAGACATGCATTCGTGGAAGGGTCTGCACACGGCAGCTTCTTCTTGAACCATCAACAGTCACACTAGGCCTCGCTCAAGGGCAGATTTTCTGCAAGTAAACAGGCAAACAAAGTAAGTGACTAATAAAGTGATAAAGTATCCTAATGCCAGCTTAGTTTCATCCCTCCCAATATTATTTTGCATTTTTCTTGACAGGTTTTATTCCAACAAAAAAAAAAAGAACATCACAACCCAACCAGAAAACCCCCTTGGTGGGAGCAATTGCAAATCTGAAAATTGGGACAGGAAATGGGGTCATGGTCACTCTCATCCAAAATCCAATGTGCAATTCTATGGGGTCTTCTACCAACATGTTTCCAGTGTAAAATTGACCCCATGACCTTGAAATGAGGTCAAAAGTATTCTCCATTGGAAACTTGATGAAGACCTTATATGGAGTTCATCTATCTAAACAGATTCATGATTCTAGCATCTGTGGTTCTTAAGATACAGTGCACCAAACAATTTTTGGACACACAGATGCACACACAGATATGATCAAAACAATATCCCTGGGCATTTGCGATGGCTGAGAGGAAACTGGACACTCAATAGCATTAGTTGTAGCCAATATAGTGACTACTGGGAGATCCTGCAGGTGACAGTAAATAGCATCCGCAAAGCCTCAATGTAATTAAAAAAAGATGACTTCAATTATTCAAAACACAGATGTTTTATAAATCATCTAACTGAAGACTGATTTCCTTCCATGTTGAATGAAAACATATGCATTTACTTCTGAGAAGTGGAATGCCCCAAAATACTATTTGAGCACCCCTAAAAGATGAAATGGTCTCGACCAGTGAGCCCAGGTCACACCCTGTTGACCATAGCTCTTCCTTAATCCGTTTTGGCTCAAGCCACACGGACGCGCGTATATATCATGTGTGGGGCGGGCCTGGAAGTGGGAAGTCAACAGTGGAAAGGAAATCAGGCTTCGTAGATGATTTATAAAAACAATAATGTATGGTTGTTGAATAAATCATTACACTGAACTTGATTTTCTTTACACCAATGTGACTGAAACATTGCATTAACCCGTTGAAGGAATATTTTTCAATCAACACCAGGACGGCTACTCAGTAGGAGGTGGAGAATGATATTTCAGAGCAGTCAACAGAATGCAGCCAAAGGCAAGACATGCACTAAACATAAAGTTAACCGATCGTAAAGGCCCCTAAAGGCATTAAAAAAAATCGGGGACATAAACGCGACCTGACAACGGCATACTCGGGGCGAGCGTCAAGGTCGGCCCCGGATAGGAGACTTTATGGAATAGTGTAGTAGAATTTAGTGTTGTTTCTGCCAGGATGCTTCTCGCAACGTCTCTTGGGGAGTTTGTACGTTTCTGTAGTACACGACGAAAACGTTGTGGGAACCCTCCACGACATAGCTTCGCAGATCGGCAATGCTGAATTCCGCGGTGATTTAGGCCCAGAGGACTGATGTACGGAAGAATGGGCCTCGAGTGGGAAGTCCTATCACCGCGTTGGAATCATTAATACAGCGCTAATTCCATCTAGCAATTGTGCTTCGAAGCGGACCTGTGGGGGGAAGCGTGTGTAAGAAACAAAGAGTCGTTCGAACCCTGAGCGGACGAGTTTTACGTTTGTAGGACTCAAGGGCCCGAACGGACACCACAGGCGATCTTCCCGCACGGAAGAGTGACATGCACTTTGGGTAAGATAATTGTTGAGTGTGGAAGGAGGTGACTCGTGCTTGGCCAGAAAATCCGGCCTAAAGAACCATTTGACCCTGTCCGAGAGAATTCTGACGCTGACATAAAGATATTCTTGAATCTCCGAGAATCGTCTCCCAGAGGCGATTAATGGTGACAGGTTTAGTGATGCCTCAGCCATTGTTCGAACGGGGGCTTCACTAATAGTCTAAGACAGATTAAGGGTCCCAGGGTGGGGACCGTCTTCCTGGCCGGACGTGTGTATTATTTTAAACAATCCCTTAGAAGGAGACGGATCGTGCCATCGTCATTAATGGTTGATACGTCATCGAAACCTTCTATGGATCGCTATGGGAGTAGCGGACTTGTAGTTTCTGACAGTCGAAGTTCAAGTCCGCTTATCAAATCGAATCAGTGAAAAGTCAGCGATCTCGGCTACAGATGCTCGAGTCGGAGCACCTCTCTCGTCGCTCAAACCAGCGGAAGTAGGGTCCAAGACGTTAGAGTAAGCGTCCATGGGGGACTTCATTCTTTCCGCTGATCTGAGCGAGGCAGCCCTCTGGGAAAAGCCAGAATCTCGGCATCGTTTCCGGATAATGGCCACCCAGTCAACGCTAGGTGCTCCGAGACAGACTGGCGCTCCCACCGTCCGGAAGGGATACTAGATCCGGACGCGTTCGTTGACGCAGCGGCGGAGCGCCAAGCATTCCACCATTGGACGAAACCATAGGGTGGTTCGGCCCAAAAGTGAGCGAGAGGAGACACGGCATTGCCTCCCGCCAATTTTCGAACTACAGGTGTAGAATCGGAATGGTGGGAAGGCATAGGCCGTGAACCCCGACCAGGCTATCGCCAGAGCGTCGACTGCGTACGCACCGGGTCGTGAGTCAGGGGTGCATTACAGAGGGAGCTGGTGACTCAGGTTCGAGGCGAAAAGGTCGAATATGAGAGGGAACAGTACAATCTCTCGAAGATCTATCAACCAACCACACCATACCCGCACGAAATCTCGGTTCAGCGCATCCATTCCGAGGCGTCCTCCTGCCGCGCGACAGATCGTCGGCAAGAAGTTGACGGCCCCGGGAATGTGTATGGCGGACAACGTGATGGGCCGGTCCCGCACCACGCTATGAGACACATGGCGTCGAGACACAGGGACGGGGACCGAGCCCCCGCTCTGCTGTTGAGGTAGGCCACCACGGTGGAGTTGTCCGACTGTAATAGGACACTGGAGTTTGTCAACATCGCCTCGAAGTGAGCAAGAGTTTGTTCCACTGCCGCACAAATTCGAGGCGATTGACAAGGGCCTGGGCCTCGGTCTGGCACCACGTCCCCGAGCGCTGAGGTCTAGGGTGAAACCCACCCAACCCGACTTCGCGCGAGCGCAGGTAAAGAGATTCCCTGAGTCAGGTTGGGGGCGGTGAGACCACCATGCCAGTTGTTCCCGGATCCCTGCATAGATAGGGATCATACGGGAATCTGGGTGCTTTATCGGCCTGTAGTGCCGCCCGCGGTGCCTTTGAAGCAAACCTCATATGGAATCGCCAGTACGGGCAGGTCGACGGACTGGCCATCAAGCCAGAAGGCGAGCCAGTCTCGAGCGGGGCCTGCGTAAGCAGCTCCATGGATTTCGCAGTCTGAATAACGACATCCACCCGCTCAGCCGTCGGTTCTGCAATGTCCGGAAGCAGTTGCAGCCCGAGCACCCAGATACATCAGGTCCTGAGAGGGGGTAAGGCTCGCTTGTCGAAGTTGACATGAAGCCCAACCTCTGCACGACCTGAAGCGGTACGACTGATCATTTCGGCCATCGCCTGGGGCGACGGTCCGTAGATCAGCCAGTCGTCCCGTCCGGCAGAGGTTGACCCCCTGCCGCCTGAGAACGCCACTTCCCGGGTCACCATCGTGAAGACCCTGGGAGCGGTGGAAAGTCCCGAAGGGGAGACACGTCCACTCCTACGACTGGCCCTGGATTTGGAATCTGAGCCAGCGACGGTCTATTGGCTCTGGGACGTGAAGGTAGGCGTATTTCAGATCCAAAGAAGACGCCCAGCTCCACTTCAAAGGACAGCGCAGCATCGACGCGAGGGTTTCCATTCTGAACTTCTTCGGCTTGCTATACTGATTCAGAGGCTTTAGTTCAGTATTGGACGCCAATCCCCGGTCTTCTTGGGGTCCCGAAGAACGTCGAGCAAAACCCCTCGGTGAAGGTGTCGACTGGGGATATGGCACCCTTCGCC
>JAMKCH010042436.1:0-12670 GCA_023653785.1 Ophioderma brevispina | reverse complement strand
AACACTCATCCAATGCAAGGAAGATGTTTGAGGAAATAAAGTTCAGGGTTCTATTCTTTTGTTCATGTTTGAATTATATTAAATAAAGTCAATTGATTAGATTAGCTGTAAACATAAATAATAAGAGCTTTCAATCATGTTGTATTTTACGCAAACACAAATTCAAGAATAACGGATACAGGTATTTACGTACGTATGTGTAAAAGTCTTTAACGGCTAAAAGTGTAAACTTTGTCCCCACCATCAAGTCTTAAAAAGACTAGGAAAGCGTCGATCACTCCGTGAACATCTTTAATATAGAACATTGAATAGAAAATTTTGTTAGATTTTCCCAGTAGTGTGCATATCATATTCATACACGGTCAGCTATTTTGGTATCAACATTTTTCCCATAGTGGTCATATAAATGTAAAACAAAATACATAGCTGTGCTTAACAGTATTATGTTTTCTAAAACAGCATGAAGAATTTAATGACCATTTTGAGAGGAATCGGTGCATTCTAAACTGCTTACACAGAGGGCCTTGAACCATTTTAAGCATATGTGGTAAAAAAATAACTGCCATAGATAAAGCAAACTATATTTTTTCATCCTATAACCGATCATGTCTAAACATCTTTTACTCCCGTATAAAAAGTTTACAAATTTCACCCGTCTCAAAATGCTCAAGGATGACAAAGTTGCATCATGAAAATTTGGAATCAGCAGTTCAATATGGCCTAAAAAACATCAACACATTTTATCCGAATATGGCTCAACCGCTGGGCTATCCTTTTGTAACACTTGTGACTCCGGTTATGGATTGGTACCTATAACAAAGTCTCTAGAAAATGCGTTTCTATACCTTTCAGGCATCAGTATCAGTATCAGTGTCAGTAGCGTGAAATTTTATTTCCATTAAAACACAAAACAGTAACACAGCACCATGCAAAAACAAAAGACAGAATTACTGGAGGAGTACGCTGCAAAGCCAAAAAGGCCAGAAAAGTAGTCCACCCCTTGGAACAAAAATACACTACACATTGAATGGCCCAAAAAAAAAAAAAACGGCAGATAACAAGACGGACAAGGATGGGCCTAACAAAATCGAAAAAAAAAACATAAGTCTGCGAATGCAAATAATATAAGAAACCATTGTAACAAAGAAATTTACTGGTACTTCTGGGGGGGGGGATAAGGGACCGTTTAAGTGTATTACGAAATTGTTTAACCACTTTGATTCCAGTCAATCGATTTTGGAAGTGAGTCCAAAGAATGGGGGCCGATGGAGCGAATTCCCTGTATGAAAAAGATATTTTGTTGTTATATTTAGGTCATCGGCCTCTATGGTCGGATAGCCTGATATCGGAACGTTTGTAAATGATAATCTGAAAGGCCACAGGAAGCTCATTAATAGAAGATTTAAACATGCAACTAGTGCGTCGTATGATTCTATAGTAACTCCTTGACATAGTTCTTATTGCACCTTCTGCAGCTTTACCTAAATTATCAATGTGTTCCCATATAAGAATACAAGTAATTGATATAAGGTAAGATTAAAGTGCAATAAAGTGTATGTAGAATACGCGACGCCGGATAGGAAATTTAAATTTGTTCATGACACCAAGAGTGCGACACCATTATTTTTTGCGTGGAGGTATCCCTGGGTTAAATTCGTCGTAAAGAGAGTCCGGTTCCCAAAATCATACTTTATTCTCTAAATACATATTGAGTTCTATTATAAGTTGCTTTAAACCAAAACCAATTAAGATACATAATGCTCGAGTTGTGTAACAGTATAGAGACAATGTGTTTCAATAGAGGCGTGTCTCTGCTATTATAGAGACAAAAACAGTGTAGTTTTTTTTAATACAAACCGATTTAAAGTACTTCTACGGTGACTTGCTCTTATTTCAGTCTATTACAAATATTCTCTCTTCTCATATTCAAGGCCTCTTCTTACACATTTAAAAAACTGACTTCTCTGGGAGCAGCAAAGAGAGAGTTTCGCTAATACGATTACTACCTTCATATTGTCAACTCCAATGCCATTTTTCGTAAATCATGTAGACCTCATTGTTAGACATTCCTTTCATCTCTTTCAAATGTTACACATACTCTCGACATTTAATCTCGGTGACATTAGAAAAGTATTTACCTTGTCACATTGTCGTGGTCTCATTTTCAACAAACTCTATCTTCCTTACTTTGAATAGAAGGGACAAAGGGCTCACGCTGGCATAGAATGTTTGAAAGATCTGAATATCAGCCCTCTGGGCACGTTAAGTCACAGGTGCACTTAATGCATAAATCGTTTGCGTGTAAAGTATACGATTTTTATAATCTAGCGAGATGGTCGTATCCGTGATGCTTTAAATATCTTAGATAGCAGATGAAATTTCAACATCATGTGACTAAGCTATTATTGTAGAGGACATTGCCAGACACCGATGTGTATTCTTAAGCTGTATTTAAGAGTTGCGACGGTCTCTGAGCTGGGTCGAAAATACGACAAGATGTAATTCCAATGAAGATGTATCTGCAGAGGATAGATGCAATAGCTGACTGATATTAAATTGCATTCCTAGAAACTCAATGATTCTGTGAAAAATTGGCAGCGGGACAGATCGCATAGGTTTATAAAGGTGGGGCACATAAAAAATTCTCTAAAATTCACAAATAAGTAGTTAGTGTGTTCTCACTAAGTATGTTGCACAATTTTCTTTTTTTTTTTTTTTTTTCTGAACAATAAATGTTTCATCTCCTTTTTTCCCAGAATTCAGTGAACCACGGTGTTACAATGATTCATTGGACTCCAGCAAATAATGCGCACTATGTAAGTAAATCTGCACTTTTTGGTATGGCTAGGACAAAGGACTTCAAATCCTTTTTTTATCTGGAACAGCAGAGCCATTGTTAATTGGTCAAGGAAGATGAAAGCGTTCGAATGTTATCGCCGCCCGATTTAGTGTTAACCTCGTTCAAGAAATAAAATGAAATTCGACTCCTGAGTTCAACTAAACTTTCACGTATATTTCAAAATTTATTCAAAAAAGATGAACAAAGAAATGAAAGCAATGTTGCTTGGCAAAGGGGACCTAATAATCTTGGTGCAGCAATCAGATTAATTCTAATGTTGAACCTCCTTTCTATTCAATTTTCCACCGTTTGTGAAGAAAACAAAATGAACGGTATCCAGCGACCTGTGTGCAATACAAGGCAACATGGTACCATGCAGTGCTGAGATATTTTAAAAAATTACTGTTTTTGGAAATGATCTCAGCCGGGTTAGGAACGGTTTACCTGCATTTCATTATGAGGTCGATGAATACCAGTTGATTTTCGATTTGCTAATTAACGCGGTAAATTGAATAGAAATGGGTTAGGCGGAATGTTACGGGTTTGTTTCTGACAAAGAATGTTAGGTGGTCACAGTTTGCCAAACAACTTTTCTTTATGACTTTCGTTTCTCCCCATCTTCTTTCCCTTCGGAATAAATGATGACATATTAGGGTAAAATTAATTTGAAACACAGAGTAGAACCTCAAAGTTTATTTATTGGTGAACGAGCACAAAGTATTCTGCGTTCTAATCATGAAAAAATAGCTAAATCGAACACCTGAAATCTTTTCAACTGCACGGGTAATAACACTGGTAGCATTTCGAGATAAAAGTTGAATATGAGTAACTTTGTCCCTTTTTGCATATAGTGTGGATGTACTTCCAATATCAATAGGCCGCCATTGCTGGAGTCAAGAATCACATTTAATTCATTTTCAAGAGTATGTGCACATACTAGACGTGAGAACTCACGTAGAACTACTGTTGTTGTATATTGTAAGACTGCCTGTACGCAGTGGTGGGTGCGGGTGCCCCCCCCCCCCAAAAAAAAAACATCCACAAAAGGGGCCAAAAGTCCACTTTTTGCCTGATTTTTTTCATAAAACGGTCACAAACTTAAAGAAATTTTGACAAGAAAAGTACACATTTTGTTGGTGAGCAGATGTTCAAAGCAGTCCCAAACAGGAATAGGGGGCATGGGTCCACTTTTACCAAAAAGGCCATTTTTTCTAGGTTCCCGCACCCGCCACCCCACCCCCCTCCCATCCAAATAAATCCTGCGTACGGCCTTGATTTTAAGAAGATTAACGTTTTTTTCCGAAAATTTTGTAATTTCCCGTGGGTGCGCCATCGTTTGGCCTTATTCGAGAATCGTTTCCCTTTGGCCCCATGTGGCCCTTCTACTTGTACACACGTCGCCAGACGTAATACAGAATGTCCCAAAAAAACTATACAAATCAAACTAAAATTTATGAAAAATATAAAATTTTTTTTATTTTTTTTATTTTTTTTATTTTTTTTATTTGTTATACCAGATCCATCTAAATCCTCGCTTTATTCCATCCAATTTGATGGACCTAAGAGGAAATATTGTCAGTTTGACACAAAGGATAAAATACGTACCACTTGGGCCAGTTTCGCCTGAAACTAAAGGTATAAGACGTGTAGCACAACATTTTGGGGATAAACCTTTCAAACAAAAGAATAGTGTACAGATCAGAGTGAATGTATTTCCATTCATGACTATCAATTATTATTTTTCAGTGAAAGCACCAGAAATGATTATTTGTGGGGGAAATGAGGGACTCACTCCTCAGGGGGACATAAGCAATGATTTTTTTTTGGAAATTTTGGGAATTGACTGCTGAAAACTATGTAAGACAGTTTACAAGTCTGTTGAGGGACAAATGTGTGGACAACGCACTAATGTGGCGAGACAATTTACCCTGCCCATACTCCCCACCGCCTCCAAGATGCCAGGGAGCAATATGTAAGAGCAGTGGTCAACAAAGAGCAATAACGAAAGGATGGCTGTGTTCAATGTCTCTGGTTTTTTTACTTCAACAAGGGTCGTTTTTTTTAGAAGGGTTCTACGTTCTCTGCTGAAACCTGGAGTAAAGCTGAGACCAATACTGTTTAGAATTGAATTCGTAATTCATCATGTATTTATTAGCAAAATTGCGATATTAAAAGTATTAAATATGTTATATCCCACGAAGCAGCAATTTATACCTACTTTTTTATTGAATTTCATAAGGAAGTCTGAAGATGATGATTTTCAAGGAAACTTTTGTAGTATCAGGAATAGCCCGAAACTGGCCCAACAGGTTTTCAACTGTCTCCCTCGATAATTGCATAACTCCTGAAGAACCACCCCCCGCCCCCCCCCCAAAAAAAAAAAAAAATACAACCAACTAAAAATCTATTGAAAGCTGGAACACTCCCTAAAAAGGAATCAGTAAAACTCCCGTTTGATCGAACTTAAATTTTGGCCCAATAATCAATCATCAAAAAATAATCTTTGATTGTATAGTTTTTGTTTTTTTGGGACAGGTCGTAGCAAGCGAATAGATAACATTTTGGTACTTTTTGTGAACATTATGATATCATTTTTGTTGATCATAGCTTGGTTGACTTGCTAAAAAAAAGCGTTTGTGGTTATTACTGTTCTAAAAATATAAGATTTTGTCACACTAGTACGGGCGGCCCTTTGTCTTTTCACATTGAACTTTTTATGGTGATGAATTTCATTCAAACGTTTATTTTATATCTCCAATGTGGGCAATAATGTTATTAACCTAGTTTTATAAAATCTTATCGGCGATTGACGAAGAAGTGATGTTCGATATGTGATGCGATCTGGGAAAACCCGCCACATGGGGCGAAATTTATATTTTGAGTTTGATGGCCCTTCATGGCCAAAGTTATGACATATAAACTTTTTACTTCTTTCTATGATACAATAACAAAAGTTATGCCTTATAAATCTGGGGGGGAACAAAACATAAAGTACAACATAAATATTTTAAGGTATTTATTTATTTTCAAAAATGTCATGTACGACATGTGGCGGGTTTTCCCGAATCACATCACATATTGCTGCCTACGCAGTTACAGCCTTGATTAATATTTAGTAGAAATATTAGAGACATCGACACGTTTAAAAATGCTCATTCAAACGTTTTCGCAAGATGAGAATGAAAGGGACATGGTCCTATCCTCGTCTTAGACCCCAGAATTTGACCGGAGTGGGTCAAACTTTTTGGGATCTTGGCGAAAACTACTATTTTAGATTTAACACCATATGAAATCGTAGGTTCTAAAGGTGTTTGTTTGGATATTATGGCGAAAATGTGCCCACATTTTAGTCGGCCAATATTAATATTTACACAATACTCTTTGGGGCTTACAAATCACGTATTTAGCTCTCACATCAAAAACTGGTCATCATATCGGCGAGAAAGTTTACAGATGGAGTTTAGGGTTAAGGCCGTTTTTTATCAGTGACACAACTTGATGTACATAAATAGGGTCATCCCCTTATAACTTGAATAAAAGCAAGAACGGTCTGTTCACCACGCCTTGAATGACGCCGAGACAACCAATTTATTAATGGGATTTCAATTACAATTCTTAGGATGTTGAGTCGAAGTTGCCTGAAGATTAACGACCGTTAAGTATGAACAACAAAAAAAAAACACGGAAAATACCTTTAACATAACAATATAAGAACCTACATAGTGTGTAGCAGGTTGTTTGATGCCAGTTCTAACATGGTTCATCATTTTTTCAGCAGAGTAACAGATAATCGGATAATCATAACACGTTTTTAATTTTAGGTATAGCTATCGCGTTAACCACAGAATTACTAGTAGGACTAATATCCAGATTTTATCATTATTCATCAGTCTTGTTAACGTTGGGATTAGTGGATGCCTTCAAACTTGCTCGGTCACGCATATAGTGTCTTCAATCCTGTCATGATTATCGTGATCGGAATTATTTGATACGAATCATTAATGATTAACTACTATTAATGAATAATTTATATTCAAAAATACCGCTGCAGAACTTGGAAAATTAAAATGCAGTCAAATACTTGAAAGCCACCACTAAATGCAATCACAATCTATTGAAACGTTGTTGCACACTATTTTAATATAGAAATTAATAATGTTTGATTTTTTGACTCTTAAATTTTGAAACAATTTTTCTGAAATGTCGACGTGCTGAGGTTTAATATCGATCAAAAAGGAGCATTTTTGTTCCTGAACCGGAAGGACGGCCGAGAATGCTAAGTTCAAGGGTTTGTTTTATTTCCTGGTCTACGCAATTTTAAAAATAAAAATACAACTCTGCATGTATTTTGGCTCTCAAATGTTTTTTTTGTTTTTTTTCAATTACATTACAAAGTAGAAGCACTTTGCATTTTAATCAGGACTTTCTATGCATCGATGAATACCACTGAATAAAGAATGTCAGAAGAAATACCTGAAATTAGCTGAGCGTAATTCACAGTGTCATTATATACAACAATCAATGCTAAATTTGAAAGGTGTCAGTGACGGCAAAGAAATTCCAAAATGACGGCTTCTGAGGTCTCTTCATCGGTATACTCGGCATGGTTTTAACACGTTAACGCAGAGGAAGAGAAAGAGAAAGAAAGCTAAAGAGTTGACACATAATGTGAAATTGGACGAAGCAATACAATTTTTTGGCGGATGGTAAAGTTCACAATAAAGGATTATGTTTATTGGTGGGTCTTTTGGGTTATGTGTATGTGGGTGTGGATGTGTGCGTGCGTTAATCGGCCCCGACACCTCAGGTTTTACCGGAAGTGGTAAAAAATTTAGTACAAAGTAAAAGCAAGGCACGGTTCTGTTCACCACGCCTGGAATGACGACCAGAACTACGACAAATTAAGGGGGGGATTGCACATTACTAATTTTAGGATGCACGTCGAAGCGACTGCAGGTTTTTAAAAGACCTTGGGGAAAATGCAAAGCTCCACAAACTCGGAAACTACATATAAAAGTAATAGTATAGCCGTATTAATAGCGCAGCCATGTTGGGGACAGACGACGCATTCAGTACTACAATAAGTTCACCTGTTAATGATCCATGTGCAATCGCTAAACATGGATCGATGACAGCTTAATGTATTGTAGTCATTGGAATGTATGCATCATGTCCACCAACATGTTGGTGATGACGTTCATAATGGAATACCGGTCTATAAGGAAAAACCTTACCATCGCGCGCGCGCGGCGGGCGTGTGCGGTGTGTTTTTTATTTTGGTTGTTGTTTGTGCAGTTTGAACATGAGTTTATTTAAAACTTTTCAGCAAGTTCAGTTGTTTATTTAAACATATGTACGATATATTGATAACATGAAGTCAAGAAGATTGCAGTTCCTACGTCGTTCGAGTTCCCTTCGAAAATTTCATATGATTACCTGAACAGAATTAGAAATGGCTCGTGGTCGTATCGTACGTTTCAAGTTTCAACGCATGCAAACGAAAAGTCTCTGAAAGAAACATCAGGTGAAAATATGTAGGAGATATTGATACTATAATCAAAATGACATTTCTTATTTTAAGCTCTATTTCAAGGAATTATTAATTTAGGATATTAGATTTTTAGTGCAATTCTTGCACTCTAATGTAAAGATATTCCCATTATCAAAACACAAACTTGATATAATCCGATCGGTGATTACGCTTTGCCCCCTGGAGTTTGGCCCTAGTCCAATAAAGTCGGAGATGTCTCTACAGGGAATTTGAAGAATTCAAACATGCCACGTGCCACACCGGAGTATCTTGGAGGGCACTCCAGTCATTTAACTCACCTGCCACTGATTACAATTTCATTCGTGTATGTAAACGCACTATAGTGTATTTCAAGCTTTAAACACTGCTCACAATAACACGATTTACATACAGTCCTGCGCCCATTGAACTTTTTCACCTCCGCAAGAATGTACGGGTTACATATCAGATGAATCGAGCCATAAACGATCTCTGAAGACCCCACTGAAGACCGATTAGCGATTATCACTTTCTGTTTTTAGCTTTTCTGGATCTCTTTGCGATAATCCAGGGTAGTGTGAGCTGGACGGCCTTTTTAACAAAAAAAAAATTTTATAGGCGCGGAAACGAGGGCGCTGTTTTTGCGCGCTCGCGCTGCGGTCGGGGGAGGAGTAATGCGGGGTAAGTTGGCCGATAAGAATCACCGCTGCGACCTGAAATTCAATCACCACAATGCAACATCATACTTGATTTTAAAAATGATTTTATTACCTTAGGCTCCTCTTTTCAAAACACATATCATGATAAAGGTGTCCACCTGTTCCTTGCATTTATGACTCTATGCACACTATACATGTCCTTGAAGCATCTTTATGTTTGGTACAGATACACTAATAACATCATTTGGCCAACCATACTCGTGACACTTTCACATTTTCACTACCATTTTCATCATGGAAGCCCAAATATTACAAAGTACAACGGTGGACAATACCCTGTGTGAAAATTTCTTGCAAGTTTTGCAATTAATCTTGTTTCACTATGACAAGGAAATTAAATTTCATACATCACAAGCACAATTGGATTTGAATGTTACACATTTCGGAACCAAGAGCCTGTACACAAACTATTTGTATTTGTGCTCACAATTTACTCAGTATCCCAAAACCACAAAATGATACTCAGACTTTGAGTGATGGGTTATTAATTACTTTCATAACTCTGTTGAGGAGGATATTGATTTATGTGGCGAGCACAACATACTTCTAAAATTTCAAATACCAAACACCACCAAATTACTTATTGCCCTCATACGATTCCATAGCGCACACAACCTTTAAGGAGTGCCAATTCATGCTCCATGCTAAGATATGGTTATTTAAGGAACTTTTTAGCAGCCAACAGATCAATCATCCCGCACACATCGACACCACTGTGATAGACTCCCACTTGAAAGGCAATCATTAAACTCTTAGTTTTTGTAACACCACACAACAACCACATTTTCACCAATTGGCCACCATATCCTTTAAGCCTATTGGACTTCCAAACATTACATGATACATTTACATGCAAAGTTAACTCTAAATATACCATGCTCACTGATTCATTTTTTGACACAGTTTTGGACTGCACCAATACCCAAAATAAATTACATTTACACAATAAATTTACTTGTTGCAACGCATATAAATTCACTCAACGTACACATGGCCATACACTTGTGCTGTGTACAATTAAAAGCGCATCCTTAACCCAACAATTAGCCTGGCTCAAATCCCTTAACTCCAAACGCAATGGCCATCACCCCAAATATTTCATTCCCCTCTTACACACAGAAGTCACGTCCAACCCTGGGTCTTTGAGCATTAGCCGTTAATACTCATCACCAAGCACCCCTCATCGTAAGCGCAACTATCCCAAACTCCAATTACTTCTGAAAACTACACAAAGTCCTACTCCGATATCTCCTTTAACGGATAAAAAACTCCCTTTTTGTACGATACGATTTTAAATTACTACTCAATATAATATAACTACACAAGTTCATTATCCCAAACTGCTACCCTGATAAAAAAAGCACTACACACTACACACAAAAAACAAACGCTCTCTTTCCGCGCCAACTCAACACATGCACAGGGTCAATGCACTTACACAATTACAAAATCCAATTGTAATCAAAACAAAAAATCATACACTTTATCCAACACTGAGTATACCGTAACCACTAAGTTGTCTCAGATGTCCGACACTTACAATTTGACTCAATTTTAAAATTCATGATTTAACACCGCTCACATTTCTCATATTCAAAGAAACAAATCACAACTTCTGCTCCACCCATACACTTATATACCAATCCAAAACGAAAAACGACAGACGCAAATTTTCCCCCCCTAAGCATCCTGACAGTTGCAAGCCAACTCAGGCCGGAGGAACGGTCAGACGACATCTCTGCAATAGGAAACAACTTCTCTGCAATGGAAATTTTGTCTTTAGGGACCAAATCAATCCCACCGGCGGGGCATTTTCCGGTTCGGCCCGGTTCCAGGCGGTTCATTAAATCCGCTCAATCTTCTGCATCCTTTAATCGATTAATAATTCAGCAAACTCAATGAATTAATTGAACCGCGCGAACCGGGCAGAACCGGAAAACGCCCGCCAGTTGAGTATGAATTCATTCCCTTACATATGTAACGCCCATTATCATTATAATCCTTAAGCAATAAAGGCACATGGTTTTATATAAGCGCCCGCCCGAATGTTGAGATTTTTTTTTTTACAACCGTTATGATTGTCTTGTAAACAAAATCTGGCGAACGCCAATGCTTAACAATACAATTTATCATAAAGAAAGCAATTTTGTATTAACATCGGGATTCCTAATTATAATTTAACTGCGCAGGGCCAAATTGAATGTCCGTTCCATGATGAAATGGTGCCATCTGGTAAATGACCTCCACCTTGACTTGCCGGAACCGACAGCACCACTAATGAGTTGGGTGTAAAACACGTGGCGCAATCCCGCTATTTCAGATTGGAAGGACGTTCCAGAAGCCGTTGGATTATTATCGAGATCTCCGAGTGCAGGGCATGGTCCCGGTCGCCTTAATAGCCGCCGTCCCCACGAAAACCTGGTACAAAAATCGGCATCTGAAGAAAGCTACTATTTTCCCATTACCTGTGATCATAGTTCTAAAGGACAAATTTGTTTGGATGTTATCGTGAAAATGTGCCCCATTTTGGTCACCAATATTTACACAGTAAAAATGATTGGTAATAACATCAATTGGTTGCGGAGTCGAGCCTGATGGTGGCCAAGGAACTTGGCCTTGGTGGATGATACCTAGATGCGATGCCTTGTGACCCAAATGACCTTGGGTATGTGTGGTGTTATTGGTGATATTATAAAAAAGTGCTGATATGTTTTAGCACTTAGTCTAAGTAATTGAATGATTGTGACAGACCTTTTTTTTTGATGGCGTGTAACTAAGCAACTCGCACCTTGAGACACACGTTATAAATCGACACTAGGCCTATCATAATTCTTATTATTATAATAATTCAACAACTCATCGTATCTCCTTGTACAGGAGAGTTACTGTTGTTGATTAGTACAACAACCACAGTTGATATGCAAATTAATGCGTCACGCCTGGCGCAGTGTTTCACGAGTGCGTTTACGCGATACGCTTCAGTCGACGCGCTGTTCGTCACGTGTAGAACTCTGTGTACAGCGCAAGGACCAACCAACACAAAGCAACAAACTTGGACAACTATCGTTTTGCTTTACGATTTTTTCTAAAATTTTAGTAGGAAAGATTTTACTCGAACTGGAACATTTTCGTGAGAATATACTAGTTCCTCTATACCGATATTAATAACTTTTTCATTAGGATTTTCGTTTTTGAAAGGGATTCAAACATGTTACAGAGTGGTTCATCACAAATCAACGACAATGCATCCGTTGCGCGTTGTCCTCAGTATTTTTATCCCGCTAGGGCGGCTGAAGCCACCCTCGCGGGAAAAAAATCGGCTGACGCATGGATGCATATTTGTTGGATTTGTCGATGAACCACTCTGTAACATAGGTGAATCCCAATAGAAGTGCTTACGCAACCTCTGTTATCCAGTCTTTAACGCTGTATCATGGATGATTGTATATCGATTAAGGTGTTCAATGAGTTTGGGGCAATGTAAAAGGAATCATATTTCCCCAGGATCCGTGCCCTGCTTCCCAACTGAGCAGCGTATTAAAACCGCAAGCAATTGGAAGAAGCCCTTGTAGGCGCCTACTGCGCATCCGAAACGATCGATGA
>JAMKCH010042435.1:0-29045 GCA_023653785.1 Ophioderma brevispina | reverse complement strand
GGTAATAAAAAAGGTAAGGTGATGGACTGTGTACACAGGGATGGAGTGCCTCTCTTGGGTTTGAAGCGATCAGCCGACTCCACAATAACTAAGTCGTCTGTAGTTTTCTGTGACGTGTAAACGTTAAACTGTAATCACGGAGGAAAGGGTCACACACACGTTTAAAAATTCCTATACGTTTACATGTCCGCAAACACTACTACTTTTTTTCAGTAATTATTTTAATTGCTGAAGTCAAATTTTCACCAAAAATTACCCGCCGTCATGTGAAATTAAAGTTCACATTTCCAATGCTTCTAGAAATGGTTTCCGACTTTTACGGAATAGGGAAATCCCCCTTTTACCAAGTTCTTGTACGTGAGTGGAGCGAGTTCGGCATACAAACCGCATAACACGGCTCATTAACGCGTTGCTTCAATTACAGAGAAGGATCTACAAAAAGGTAAATGGCAGCTCCCACAGTGATTCTTCGTTTTGGGATCTTTGGGATAATTCAACTGCTTTATTTTTGGATTAAAACATAACATTAGGTCAGTACAAACAACATTTTATGGTTCAAGATTATGTTGTCAACGATCGAATTGCAAAGCGTGTACCCAATTATGAACATTATGGTGCAAAAATTGCATTTGCATGGAAGCGCCTAATTCGGCAGTCATTAACTTGTTCGGACTGTTTAAAAAAAAAAACGTTAAAATGAACGAAAATACAGACCGTGTAAAGGATAGGAAATTAAACTGTAACCTCCCAGCTTCTAGCCCGTATTGGGAAATTCGCTACACACCCTGCCTCAGTCTGGTACCTTCCCAACCTTGAATAATGGCAGTATCCCTTTTAAAATCTGGGTAGAGAGGATTAATTGAGTTTAAATGCCTTACTCAAGAGGGCGCAACACATTGGCCACAGCAGGGCTCGAACTCACAAACCTTTGGCGTGAGTAGTTGGGGCTTTATGCCCTGGACTACATTTGCCTTACTACATGGTTAAACACAACAAATAGCTTCTCATATGAAACACGTATTCCTTTCAATACAAAAGAAACGCATCCCCCCGTAAATTTTTTTGGGGTGAAAAAATCATAACATAGCAAGAAATCCTGATTTACAAATCCGTGGAACTTGGCAAAATTGGTCCTATAGGGAAGTTGCCATTAATTTCTATCCTTATACCCCAGCGGGCATAGTTCGTTTAGATAGACGTCAAAACGCCTTGGCACGTCTACACAGGTCACGTTTTTTATAAATTTATGTCGAAAATGCAAATTACATAATCACGTTTTAAGAACGACGTCAATCGATTTGCATTTTTCGACATAAATAGTGGGTAAATTTCTAAAACTCCGACTCTTTTCGACGTTTCCAGCGTCGATTGCCCACGTGGACACAATCAATATTTTTTGTTTGTTTTACTGTAATACTTTTTAGTTATTTGTGGTCCACTTGCATTGCCTTGCTTGCAGGATCTGTTACCCCAAACCAAGCCCTTCTGCTGATTAGAAGTTTGTGGTAGTCTACTAGTGGAACGTCCCTATCAAAAGAGGAATGAGTTGGTGACGCAAGTATGGGATAACTAGCTGAATTAGGTCGGTATAATGCAGCGCTGTCAAATGTGAAACGAGCAAAAGGTGGGTCACAAGTCTGTAATTTAAAGATTGGGTTAGATGTTAGTTCTTACCCGTTTGATGTATTTGACCAAGGCAAGAATCAAAAGTTTGAAGATAATCAACCATGGGTCCTGACTACGGGGTTCAGGCAACTTTTCATTTTTTTTTAATTCAAAACCTGTTAAACAACTGTTATCTTGAAGTATAAAGATGGACTTAATTTCCACTAGGACTTTAACTTAAAATCCTGCAGCAGTGAAGCTCTTACAAAATGTTCAAATAGTCTAAAAGAGGAAATCCATGTTAAGGGGTTAGGGGTCCACTTTTAACCAAAAAAGGTCCACTTTTTCAACTCCTGCACCCCCAAAATAAATCCTGCATATGACCGCGTCACAATACTTCTGAAATAATATCAAAACCAAAACAAAACCATTGAACTTCTAAAGAGGTGCAGGTTAATTAGAATATAAGATAAAATATTTTGACTTGCCACACCATTTCATACTCTGATCACTTTGTCTATAACTACTGCTTTTAAAACCTGACGTTGACACTGGTAACTGAAAAGCCTGGAATATTGGGGCGAATGGTCTGAAATTTTATAGTCCACCACAACAAGGGAAATTAATCTATTGTTACTCAGACGCAGAACAAAATGTCATACAAACCAATTCAGAACTTGCACCCCAAATCTGCATTGTATGAAAGCAATCAACTGACTTCAACCGATTATAGATTTGGGGTTGGGCAACAATAGGACAAGTTATTACAATACGTTGAGTTTGGAATATCAAATACAGCACTAATTTTGTTTTATCATGTTGGCTCTTGTAATTTATTGATTTTGTTCTGGGTGGCAAAGCAATTAACTTTGGGTGGTCAAAGTGTCTGAATTTAGTCTGAATTAAGCTTAATTCCCCATTCATACAGCCTTTCTAGATTCAGACCTTTTGCCTCAATTCAGACACTTTCATTACCGTGTGACGACTGTGCATAACGTTGCATTGTTCAAATAAAGCAATATTTGATGAACATGAGCATGGGAACATATTCCACAATGTAGGTCTAAAATGACACATATTATATGATTAATGCCAAGAAAAAAAACCCCAAGTTTGCTTCAAAAGCCCGCACGCATTCTGTTTACATTTCTTCTGAAACACACTTTTTTGGGCCTAATTATGCAAATCTTTAAAAGCTACAATAGTTCAAAAGTCTATTTTCTAGAGTAGTTGGAGTACAATTGACTTCAAATCTAGACTTAGCACCCTTCAAAACCATATGTTTGGTTCATTTTGCCTCTTTTTCTGAGTTGGGGAAAGGGTGGTTCAAGCATAGCAAGGGGGTTGGGCAGGCAAGAGGGGAAGGAGCGGTGTAAAGGGGGTGACAGGGGGCGCTCCCCCTCCCCCGAGAGTTTCAAAATTTAGGAAAAACAGGTTTTAAGCAATGAATTGTGTAAAAATTAGGGTTTTTTAACCTATATGGGTTAATCTTGTAATGCTTTGCCCCCCCCCCCCATGATATTTTGCCACTCCAATGATTGTAGCCCGGCACTGCCCCTGAAGAAGGGCCAAGATTACCCATGGGGAGGGAGCTTCCTTCTGCACAGTCTGCACCCCTCTGGTTGTGCCACTGTCATACAACCTTTTGGAGAATAGCCATGCAGCAATATGGTTTGTCTGTTGTTTTTTTCATTTACTAGGTGTACGCTTCGATGTGACTCACTACAACGCTTTACTCTGGGTGTACTTGGAGAATGAATTCAAATTTTCACCAACTGAATTCCTATCACAAATGGAGAACAAAGGAATAGAACCAAATAGGGTAAGAACATGTCTTTTTCACCCTTTCTTTATTAGTTGTTATAAATGCCAAGAATTTAACACGCTTTACCAATATTTGTAGCCTAGCAATAGCAAGTAATAAAATGAAATAATAAATTGTGAAGTGCTTGTATCCAGTAATTTTTTGTATCCAGTAATTTAACCGTTTGAGGTGTACTATCTTCTTTACGGTATCTCTAATTTGCCCATTACATGATATAGCATGATATAATATAACCTCTAAGTAACCAATTAAGAGAGGCCTTCTATAATCTGTACAAACCTTTAAAAGCTATTTTACCATGTCTCTGATTGGTTAAATACATCATAACCCTCTGTATAGCCAATAAACTCAGCCGATAGACCTCAGGGTGTTAAAGGAGAACCGTACTAAGAATAACTTGTACAATATACGCTATAAAAATAGTTATTGAACACCTATCGAGTGGTTTCATGGAAGAACGGAATTATACTAACCATAAAATGAATTAAAACATGTTGTCTGACCATGCGCTATTTGAAGTTCGCGCTAGTGTATATGGGGGATATGTATGTGTTAAGCGGTACTGACGGCACAGTAGCGTCATGCACATCACGTGACGCTTTCGTAATGTGCATTTCCTATGGCATGTATGACGCAAACGTGCCGACCGTATCGCATAACACGATATACAATAGCACAAATTTTAAATAGTGCATGGTAAGACTAGATGGTTTTAATTCATTGTTATGGTTAATATAATTCCGTTTTTCGATTAAACCACTCGATATGTGGTCAATGATTATTTTATAGAGTATATTGTATAATGTTATTTGTTGTACGGGTTCTCCTTTAATAACAACCAGTTCTCTGACAGTGCCGTTTTGCTCATTTCAATTTTTCATGTTTCCCTATTCAATAGACACAACCTGTAGGAGCCTCATGTCACCATGCTTCAATCAAAGTAGTAGTAGCAATTGTAAAACCAAAGTTTTAAATCTGGTTTTGTCCCCGCTAAGTTAACGGGGGTGGCCGGATTCACCTCACTATCACAGCATTACTGTTGTGTGAGGATTTATTGGAACAAAAGATAATTGACCAAATGCCATTCCTGTGCTCTGGATGGCTGCTATTCTCTCCAGAGCTGACGCTCTTGTAGGTAGGTTTTTGTTTTAGTTCTACCAGCAGAGCTCGATTTAGAGGGGTTTTACATGCACAAATGCATGTAACCTTTGGCTCTGTGCATGCAGAATTTTCCCTGTGCATGTAAAATTTTGTATTTTTCAGCCCATTTTGAGGAAAAATCAGGTGTTGTGCATGTAAATTTCATTTTCTAAATCGAGCCCTGTCTACCAGGGTAATTTACTTGTTGAACGCTGACCATTGAACTTTGCCGGAAGTCCGGCCTGAATTCTTCAAGTGAACCAACGGGCTCATCTCAACCGACAAAATCAAATATTGGGGGGGGGGGGCGGCCCCCCTCTGGCTATGCCAGTGATTCTTTTTCTTTTTTTTTTATCAAGGTAACATACCAGAGGTTGATTAGTGTGTACTGCCGGGAAGGTGACATCAAAGGTGCTACTCTCATACTAGAGGTTTTGAAGTCGAAAGATCTGCCAGTGACGGAAGGTGTCTTCAACTCTCTCATCTTAGGGAATGCCAGAGCTGGGTGAGGAACTGGTGTACATGCCATTAATTTGCTTATTCAACAACTCGCCGTATCTCCTTGTACAGGAGCGTACCGTTGTTGATTCATTATCAACCCACAGTTGATGTGCAAATTAGTGCGTTACGCCCAGCGCAGTGTACACGGAAGTGCGTTTACGCGGTACGCTTAAGTCAACGCGCTGTTCGTCACGTTTAGTACGCGAAAGTACACCAGGTGCAAACTGCAAAGCAACAAACTAAAACTATCGTTTTGCTTTAGATTTTTCTAAAATATTAGTCTAGGAAAGCTTTTGTCGAACTGGGAACATTTTAATGTTATAAGTGAGAATAATTTTGTTCCTCTATACACGATATTAATAAGTTTTCTTAAAGATTTTCGTTGTTGAAAGGGATTCAAACATGTTACAGAGTGGTTCATCACAAATCAACAACTCTGCATCCGATGCGTCCGCGTATTTTTATCCCTCGCGGGATAAAACTACGCGAACGCATGGATGCATCGTTGTTGATTTGTGATGAACCACTCTGTAACATGTTTGAATCCCTAATTCTATCAATAAACAAGTTTGATAATTCAGGCACTGCTGCGCAACAATAAGCAACAACAATTTTCATATCCCGCTTGAGTTGACCTCCGTGTCCCATCCCGGAATCCTTGAATTTTATTGTGCTGGGATGGGTCACAGAGGTCAAGCAGGATATGTACAACAGTAGCACCTGAATTATCGAACTCGCTTATTTGTAGAACATTTCAGTCACATTTATCTTACTTTTTGCATAAAATTGTCATATGTAGGGTTTTAATGAGCTCAAGCAAAATACTTTACAACAAACCAAAAAGGCTAATTGAAAATTGAATTTGGACAGATCTGCAAGGGAGAAAAGAGGATGAGGATAGAAATGAGGAACAGGTGAGAGAGAATGAGAGAGAGAAAGAGAGAGAGAAAGAGAGAGAGAGAAAGAGAGAGAGAAAGAGAGAGAGAGGGAGAAAGAGAGAGAGAGAGAGAGAGGGAGAAAGAGAGAGAAAGAGAGAGAGAGGGAGAAAGAGAGAGAGGTTGAGAGAGAGTTTATCGCAGGTATACTTGTGACTTCTGTTGTCAGAATTGGACACATATCAGTATGCACAGACAGAGACAGAGTGAGATGGAGATAGATAGAGAGTAATATAGATACAGAAAGATGAGAGGTTAGAGAGAGAGAGAGAGATGGGGAGATAAGAAATGGGACAGAGAAATATTGTTTAAAGGTGCTTGTTCCGATTTTTGTCTATCGTGTTCTCTACATCATATGAGAGCCTGACACTTGTACACACTGACCATCAAGTACCGTGGGAAACAAACTTGTGGTTTTGATGCTAGACGCAATAATGCATAGTGCAACGCCCTATTCACTACTTTGCTAATATTGATGGCTAACCATTAAAATTGTAGTTTTTTATCTATATCTTGATAAATAAATGGATTTGAAAGCTGAAATTTCAGGACGATAATGAGAAAAATACGGCCTTTTATCTGATATCAAAATTGGTGCTACTTCCGGGTAAACTCTAGTTCTAAAATTGTGCTAAAATAGCTTTATAGAAATATAATAATTTGAAAAGGAGGAAAATATAATGAAAGGAAATAAAAGTGAAGTGCTTAAAAATCACTCTCCTATGCATTTGGAAGAATTATTTTTCATGCTTTACAAATTGATAATACACTCTATGTGATGCATATGTTACTTTTGCTTGATGTTATTTCAGAGACATGGAGAGTGCCAGAAACATGCTCAATGTTATGAGGTAAGCCAGATAGAGTTGTAATGGGCCAGGGCGGCAGGACACAACCTGCTCGATTTGGGCATTTGGGATTTCAAAACTGTAATTTATGGAATTCTTACATGCATTTTGGTTCCAGTGACTCTGCCAAATCACCTCTTAAACCTTCAATAAATCTAAGTAGTATCATGATAATGTTAGCATAAATTTTGACTTCAAAGTCTATAGGTGTTAGTGGATTAACTCCGCTGCATTTGTATGTCGAACGACTTCAATCATGTCATTGCATAAAGAGGAACCATTTTGACAACTTCTGCATGTGTATTCTAAGAAGTGGAATCAATTATAATTTTTTTATGGCGAATAGTATAGGAGCGTCATTTCTTACTAGAGTTCTGCAAGGCATATGCATATGGACCGTGTTAGTTCATAACTTAATTGTTGGATAAGTATTAGAAGTATGATTGCAGAGTTCTTGCAACTTTTGTAATGGTGTTTCTGAAAGCTGAAACCGGTTTCTTACTGCAGGTGTTTTTTTTTCTTGGAAAGAAAAGGGGTGCGCTGGGGCGGGAAAAATTATTAAAGACACTATCAATGATTTGAAAAATATTTGAAATTTGCAGGAATAGCTTCAAAGTGAAGGATAAATCTGTAGAATTCTCATAAGTTTCCTTTTCCAGCTGTAGAATTGAAATAAAAGAAAGAAAACGGCAGTGTTCCAAGATACGATTCTCCATTTAATTACGTGTTGTAGTAAGTGTCCGTTCGGGCAGTACTAAAATCTCCGATTCTGTCCTTATTAGGTTGCTTCTGGTCTTATCATTTGCCGGGTATGTTAGGATACCTGTACTTGTTACGTACATGCTAAAATCTGATTTTTGATTTGCTGATTTAGCAAATCACTGATAGTGTCTTTAACACATACCTGTATGTTCTGTACGCCCTTTTTTGACGCACTTGGCTCTTAATCCAAAAAGTCATGGGTTTTGAGTCCTGTTGTCGCCAACATGTTGTGTCCTTGGGCAAGACACTACCTGATTTCCCCCCTCTTCCCAGGTGCAAAATGGGGAGGTGCTAGGCTACTACATTCGTATGTTTGTGTTTTGTATTTATAGAGACATGGGACTTGATCCAACCTTGGATACCTACATATCCCTGGCCTGTGCATATGCTGAGAAAGGGGATGTGGAAAATATTAACCAGGTATGTCAAATGTTATAACTATCATTCTTAAAATAAAATTAATATCAGATTTAAATATACTAATACAATTGGTTTCAAGGGGGAAGACCAAAGTTTTGTTACATTATGAAGTCTTTTGTCATACCATTATTCAAAATTTCCCTGGAGGGTGTGAAAATCTTGGAAATGAAATCTCTTGACAAAGATTTTTGTGAAATGATCGTTTGAAATAGAGTAGGATTTTGAAGTCTTGATGTTACATCCCTGAGAAAGAATATTAATAGCCCCAATCAAACTGTTACACATGATCAATGTAACAAACCTAGAGATTATTTTTAAGGTTCAACCGATAATCGTATCGGATATCTTATCGGGCCGATATTACTCATATCGGTAAAATATCGGATCGGCAAAAAAAAAAGGCTTTCCTTACCGATATTTGAGAGAAACCAAAACGTCAGCAACAGTCACTTTTATGCTGAAATGGATGTTTTGGTTTCTTTTAATCCAATCTTAGAATTAGTATTTTTTATAAATGCAACAAGAAGAAAATATCCTAATTGCATACATACTCAAATCAGAATGTCCAAAGAACATGTGAAATGTTAATTTTGTTCAGAATAACCCCCATACAGCTAAAAAAAAAATAAAAGCCAAATAGCTGTTAAAAAAATTACAGTACCTTATACTACTTTGTAGTTTTATAATTTCCATGGATCAACCTTATATTTACCCAATGATGGGAAATTATGAGGTTGATTCAAAGAAGCATAAGGTACTGTAATTTTTTTAACAGCTATTTGGCTTTTCTTTTTTTTTAGCTGTATGGGGGTTATTCTTAACAAAATTAACATTTCACATGTTCTTTGGACATTATGATTTGAGTATGTATGCAATTAGGATATTTTTTCTTGTTGCATTTATAAACAAAATACTAATTCTATTTATATTTTGATACTGATATTTATTAAAATATAAACGCTCAACAAATATCGGATCGGATATCGGCCTGTATTAAAAATGTAATATCGGTTATCGGATCAAAAGTCATTTCGGTTTACCCCTAATTATTTTTGTATTCCTTTGTAGGTTATGGATGAAGCAGTAGCCAGTGGTTTTACACTGACACCATCATTCTACTTCAAACTAGTCAATAGCCTCACAACTCACGGCCACAAGGATCTTATCAATCAGGTAATATGCCAATCCACCAAGGACACAGTTCAGTGGGTTGTACTTGTACATACATTGACATGAACTGATCTTGTGTGATCTGGGTATCATATATCATACCCAAAAACCAGGTGGTGTATTTTCTAAATACACTGGTAAATGGAAGATACTGAACTGTGCCAAGGGAATTGAGATTTTACTAGCTCATAGTGAGTTGGCTTAGTTGCAGTATGAGATGATGTTAACAGTTTCCCTGGACCCATGCTAGGCAAATTCTTGAGCCTCACATACCAGGGACTTTAGGGGTAAAGATTGGCAATTACTGACCTCCAGTCGGCAAACATGTGTGGGCAGATGAACCGATATCAGGTTGCAATTTCATTGAAAAACGGTCTTGAGGCGAGACACTCTGGCTAGAAATCTAGGGCAGACTCCAGTCAGAATTGCTATGTCTTGCTAGCTTTGAGAAATGGTTCAACTTCAATGCACTAAAACAATGGAACCGCTGAAGCGAATCTGGGCTAAAAGTGTTAAAGATTATTCTCAATATGCATGTACATGTATGCTAAGATTGATAAGAAAATGAGATTGTTAAGAATGTTATGAATTAAAGCTTATGAATAAACTGCCATTTTTTTCACCATTTTTTTTTTTTGCCTTTGATGTTATAACCTAAATAGAAAAACTTTTCCATGTGGGAGAGATGGATGTGTAGAGGAAAAGTGGGATTTACAACAGTTGACATAATTGTATCATTTCCTTGATTTGTTTCAGTTTCTTGACAAAGTTGAACTGGGAGGAGCCATCCCAGGTGAGTTTCCAGTAATAATTTTTAATTTGTGTGGGCCACCATTACCATTTCTAGAAGGACCACTTTGCATTTTTGTCATGCTGTGTGTGTGTGTGTGTGCATGCTTTCAAATAAGGACACATTTCAGATCTGTACATTCCAATCACAAACCTTTAAAAAGCATGGACGGTGCTTGTTCTCATGAAAGTTCTCAACAGATGTTATCTAACCTTACCATGACAAAAGAATGTATAATATTGCAAACTACATATAAGATACACACTTTTGCCATAACATGACCACCATGTGATACTCATGAGGTACCCATGTGATGTACATGTGAGATGTGTGTGCAAGCCATGGGAAAAGGAAGTACATGCATGATATTGGAAAGCTACTTTTTTTTTGCCTTAACTAACTTTCTGTTGTCATTTCAGACGCCATCAACCTGTCACTTAGTCTGTGGACACAGGGATACTTTGACGAATCCTTCGCCGTTCTGAAGACCTTCACTACTGTTGAAGCAGGCCACGACAATCGATGCTCATTCTATATTAGCCACATGATGCAGTCAACACCAAAACCAGTTAGTATTTTTAGTCAGCTTACAGGGTGATCCAAAAATCTTGCTACTTCAATAGGATTATACTCTGCTTGACCCATTCTGTAAGCCACCATTTGGCAAAGCACAAGTATCTGCTCCCACCATTGAAATCATGTGCTTGCCACTGCAAATTGCTAAATATAAACTCATCACTATCCACTTATAGTAGCTGTCACAAAAGAACGACCCTCCCTTCTCAAAATGGGACGTATCGTGCGTAAATGTGGATATGCGGGTCCGATTGGCTTTTAGAATCAGGTCATAGCCTTAGCAACAGTTCTTTAATCAGATTGTCTGATTGTGCGTTCAACTTCCAAGCAAATTGTATAAAGAGAAAATAGGCCCCGCCCATATCGCTCATTAGCTGATTGCAAGCGTATACGCAGTCAAGAGAGGGCTGTTCCTTTGTGACAGCTACTATAGTGACCAAATTGGGATTACTTAGTAGAGTAACTATTTAATTGTCTGTAATAAGGGCTCCCCTTTAATGCCTCTTCATTTTAATTTGTCCAAATGTTACTAAAGATTAAAAATCATGCCATGCATGCTTGCAAATAAACACTGGTTAGTTAGTTTAGTTAAACCAAAGTTTTAAATCCGGTTTTGTCCCCGTCAACGGGGGTGGCCGGATACACCTAACACTCAGCAATACTGCTGTGTGAGGATTTATTGGAGCAAAAGATAATTGACCGGATGCCCTTCCTGACGCCAATCCACAGTTTTCGGCGGTGGGCCTAGCCTTTGGGCGACTACGCCCACCATACAAGGCAGCATGTGCTGGATGGCCACCAAGCTCTCCAGAGCTGACGCCCTTGTAGGTAGATCGTCTTTTTCATTCTACCAGGGTAACCAGCTACCCTCCTCATCAGATTTCCTTAGAAAATCGATGGGGGTGACGGTTTAGCCGCCGACAACTCGGCCCTGGGACAGGTAGTACTGGTTACCAGGATACTTTTTTTTTTTTTTTTTTTTTGTTATTATGGTAATTTGGGGCATTCCACTTCTCAGAAGGGAAATGCATATGTTTCAGTCAACATTGGAAAGGAAATCAGGCTTCAGTTAGATGATTTATAAAACATAATGTGTTTTTGAATAATGCCTCTTCATTTTAATTTGTCCAAATGTTACTAAAGATTAAAAATCATGCCATACATGCTTGCAAATAAACACTGGTTAGTTAGTTTAGTTAAACCAAAGTTTTAAATCCGGTTTTGTCCCCGTCAACGGGGGTGGCCGGATACACCTAACACTCAGCAATACTGCTGTGTGAGGATTTATTGGAGCAAAAGATAATTGACCGGATGCCCTTCCTGACGCCAATCCACAGTTTTCGGCGGTGGGCCTAGCCTTTGGGCGACTACGCCCACCATACAAGGCAGCATGTGCTGGATGGCCGCCAAGCTCTCCAGAGCTGACGCCCTTGTAGGTAGATCTTCTTTTTCATTCTACCAGGGTAACCAGCTACCCTCCTCATCAGATTTCCTTAGAAAATCGATGGGGGTGACGGTTTAGCCGCCGACAACTCGGCCCTGGGACAGGTAGTACTGGTTACCAGGATACCAGTAGCAGGCCCTAAAAGGAAGCCTGACCTGACATAATAAATAATTATGACTGCGAAATTGGTAGCAAATTTGCTGGCCTGGAACTAGCTAATTTGTGCACAACTTGCCTGGTGCATGTCAAATTAAAGTGTAGATACTTTAGGCCAAGTGTACATTTTCAAAGAAATTAACACCTGTTCATGAATAATATGTTAAATAGACCATTTTAGCAGGGTAGTATACTATTTTCCTACAACTCTAATACATTGGTTCCCTGCGACTTTGGTCTCTCACATCTTCACAACTGACCAAAGACGCAGCTACATACAAATCAAAGTCTGCAACTCGTTGGCCAATGCACATTGAAAGCTCTGACGTAGTTGTTTTGAACTGTGGTTCTAATTTCCTCGCTAAGCTACTGCAACTCGCACATGATTGGTGTAGATCGCGGCTACGCTATCACCTTGCGTCGGCGTGTTGCGTTTTTTTACTGCGTGACGCTCGGTACACGGTGTGCGGGAAACAATCACTTCCACAGTGTCTATCCTATACTCCCGATTACCGTGTATCCCAGCATATCAGGCGACGATTCGAGGCTAGTGCATCTGCTACTCAGGATCCTGTCTAATTATGATCGGCTTGTACCTGCGTGCTTGGGTAGTCCGAGCCATGAAGCGAGGCCCAAGGCGCAGGGAACCAGCGTACAACTCTAAATGCAGCCATTGATGTTTGATGCAGACAAAAAAGCTGCTGCTGATGATGGATGATGTTTTGAGCTTGTCAAATATTGATCCTTCTTGTGAGTGGAGCAACATGGTATCCCAGACAGTTTACTGGTATGAAATAGTTTTTTTGACCTAACAACAGAGTTATCTCCTTGCCAAACCCTGGCTTGATAGCCTCAGTTGGCAAGACAACCGTGCTGATAATACAAGAGGTTGCCGTTTGAATCCAGCCAAGCGCACATTTTTTTTCAGACACTTTAATAATACTCAGTGCTGGCTATGGTTTGCAATGTAAGGTATAGTTGAACGAATTTAAAAAACGCCCATTTGCTGAAAAAAAATATCAACCCTTGTGATATTAGGTAGATATTGGTAACAGTAAGTGAATTTAGTTTCATCTTTGTCTTTCATTCTTGTTGTAGTCACAGATATTTTATCAGTACCTCGAAACAAATTAAAAGCGTTGGGTAACAATGGAAGTCCCCAACGTTAGGCTCTTGGACATACTTTGGTGGCGGCAACCAGAGCATGCTAACGGTAAGTTTGGCATAACAGGCCTTAGAAGCTTGTAAAAATTCAATATAAGCCTATAAGTTTTTATACATGGGTGGGATTTGGGGGATTAAATTAGGTAATTTGCCAAAATCTGACACAAGAAACATTGACCCTTTAACATTTCTCGCACATAGGCATTATTAGTAGTATATTGCTTCCCTTTATAAACACCAAGTTTCCAAGTAACCAAGTCCATGCTGTCTAAATAAAGAAAAATTTTCTTCTTCCTTGCGAGGGAGTGGAGTGAGGAGTCATCATGGCACTGCAATGATATTCATTTGATGGTTGAATTATCAGAGACACTTAAAAACAACTCTTTACTTAAAAGAAGTTGCCTTCTACTGTCTTTTGTATGTTAATAGTGTGCCACAGTTGGAATGAAATGAAAAAACACCAACCCCCCAGTATAATTGACAGTTTTTTTTTTTTGTGACTGGCAGGTTATGTAAACCGTTCTACAGGTGCCTTACAACCAATACACTATCCTGCACCGCACAGCCATACAAAGTTCCTTCAAAGCACATCCATACAAGTTCCTTCAAAGAAGGCATACAAAGTTCCTCAAAGCACAGCCATACAAGTTCCTTCAAAGCAAGCTACAAGTTCCTTCAAGCACAGCCATACATTCCTTCAAGCACCGCCATACAAGTGCCTTCAAAGCACCACCATACACGTTCCTTCAAAGCACACGCCATTACAAGTTCTTCAAAAGCACAGCCAACAAAGTTCATTCAAAGCACAGCCATACAAGTCTTCAAAAGCACAGCCATACAAGGCCTTCACAGCACAGCCATACAAGTTCATTCAAAGCACAGCCATGCAAAGTTGCCTCAAGCAAAGCCTACAAGTTCCTTCAAGCACAGCATGCAAGTTTCTTCAAGCACAGCCATGCAAGTTCCTTCAAAGCACAGCCATGCAAGTTCCTTCACAGCACAGCCATACAAGTTCCTTCAAAGCACAGCAATGCAACAGTTCTTCAAAAGCACAGCCATGCAAAGTTCCTTCAAAGCACACGCCATGCAAGTTCATTTCAAAGCACAGCCATACAAGTTTTTACAAAGAGTTGCAATTGGCTGCTGTTCGGTTAATTATCACTATGACGATAGAGTTGTCTCAACTCCCATAGCACAGTTCAGTTAACTTCCCATTCATCAGTGTATTTAGAAGATACACTTCTGGTTTTTGGTATGAGAGATATGATGCCCAGAGTACACAGTCATTCATTGTCAAGATGTTACAAGTACAACCCACTGAACTGTGTCCTTGGAGGATGACTATTGTAAATACTACGGAATAGTGTCAATTGTTGGTATGAAAACACACCTGTTACAATTGGCAGGTATTGATGTGTGATAAAAGCTTGACCCAGAGGGCTTTTGCAACCAATTCCCATAAACACACGGCAGTTAGCTAGGGATACAAAGGGTTCCAAAAGTTTAACAACCACATGACATTTCATTACTCATGCTATAAAAAGTCTTAAGTGACTCAGAGATTTCGAAATATTATTTTTTTGGTTGTTAATAATGAGAAATGTCAAACTAGAACAAAGATAGTAACCTTTAAATAATTGCACAATCCGAAATTTGAGATGAATGGATTTTTTTTTAATATTTTTCAGAAAATACCGGAAGTCAACATACTGGATATACAAACACAGAAAAGGACTTTGTAACAAAATTCGGATCCGGAATTTTATAACAAAGTTTGTGATTTTTCTATGAGGAAATTTGATTTAAGCTTGCAATTCACACAGTGAATGTTATATGGACAAGCATTATGTACTGCAAAAAACACGATTTTTTGGAAATTGGGGCGCCCTCCTCGGAAATATCTGAGTCGGCCTTTAAGTAATAATAGTTTTGGGTGGGCTTATATAATGAGCATAAAAGCCAGTGTTGTTTTTTGTTGGGATTAGGATTTTTGTAGGATTACACGACCCTTATTGAGGCAAAATTTCCAAAACTGGTGCATTTTATATTGGGGATTGACTCAATACACCCTCTGGGCTTGACCTTACAACAAACACTGTCTTTCAAAATTCGTAACTTAAGATCGGGAGCATGTTTTGGTTATTCTATGTACTGCATTGCCTCAATTGAAATTAATTTGGTAAAAATTATTTTTTTCTGCCATTGAGAATGACTTTTTCTTGAAAAATTGACTAGCTGCTGCTTCTTATCGTGTCCAAACATTGTGGTTCTCAAATATGATCCAGCCAGAGATGGGTACAACGTCTGGCTGCTTCACTTGTTTTTACATTGTTGCTCCAGCAGTGGGCAGACCAAGAGATGTTCCATTATCTGTGGTGCTGTTCCACAACCACAGGTAGTGTCCTGATCTGCTTCCAGGTAGCCCCACTTCTGCAAGGAAACCTTAGATCGGCCAATTCTGGTTCTCAATCTGTTGAGGCATCGCCATTTAGCCCATGAGGAGTCAGCTCCAGGTGGGAGATGCTCACCAGGCTCAATACCAATAGATGTTAATTAATTAGCTGTTATGCACCTTTGGAGGAATTTCTGGCATAATCAATGACAAAATGGCCAAGAATCTACTTGTTTTGAAAAAAGATGGTCATTTTCCCACTCCTAGTATCAAGCACAAAATTGTTGAGAGCATGTGTTGTAAAGTCATTATGATATCCAATATGAAATGTGTTGTATTGTTTTCTTTGGCTTTCAGAAATGTCTATCGCCCTCATGAAGCGAATGAAGGAACTGGTAAGACATCTTTATATAATGTGAGAATTATCAACCTGAGAGGTTTTCAAATCTGTGTTTTGATCAATACCAAATAAGTTGGGAATTATTAAGCTTTTCTTGTTATGTGAAAGCAAACCCATTTACTTAGTCCATAAGCTGTCTTATTTGTATACGAGAAGAATGAAGCAGCAAATGCATACACCTTTGATGCATCATTTTTGTGTCGCTTGCCTTAAGGCAGGAAGACACATAGGGATCACTTCATCCACTGTTGTTGTAGTCTGTTGTTGTGAAAAAGGGTTAACATTTGCCTGTAATATATGCATACTTCAATGGATTTAAACCAAACTTGAGTCATAGGTGCAATGTGGGATCCCTCATTTGTTGATGAGGTCAAAGGTCACATACCAAGATCAAGGGTAACACACCAAGGTCAAAGGTCACACACCAAGGCAAAAATGTAAAATTGACTTGAATTGAAAAGTTGAAGTTCAATTGGAACCAAACTTGTTTAATGGATATTACATGCAAACCCTCATTTGTTTATGAGGTCAAGGGTCACATGTCAAGGTCAAAGGTGATAAGAGGCCTATCATTCACAAACCACGACGGCAGGCAACACCAGCAGTCCTTGGACCGGGATATTTTGTAATTTTGTATTTTCTACTACAGGATTAATAACAAAGCAAATCTCCATTAAGAATGTTAGTAACCCATTCTGCGATGATATTAGGCCCTTCTATTTGGTACTAATTATTTCTAAAGGACATTGCCGAATAAGGAAAGGATGCCCGCTATATCAATAGTTTACTTCAGTTTTGTGTAATAAAATGAAATCAATAGAAGACTTCCAATTTTCACTGACAAGACCATACTGCATTGGATTGTTTGGTTAACCCCCTTGGATCTACCGGATGATTTTATCGGTTATACATAGAGTTATGTAATGTATTTATCCAAGGCCATCATAATTTAATTGTTTGTTTCAAAGCTCATCAAGGATTGAAAACATTTTGTGGAATGCTTTTTTTTTACAATTCCCAAACTGCTATTTTGTCATTTGTTTGATACAAAACTGAAGATACAGTTCAACTATCCTTAAATGTTTGACTTTGATTTATATTAAAGCATAGATACATTGATTTCTCACTTTGTTTCAGAAAGGTTGCTGAAAAAGCAGCTGAATTCCTAAACTGACATTTCATTTGTTTATCATCAACAGGGTATGCCAATCAGACCACACTATTTTTGGCCGTTGATGGTGAGGGAATCGCAACAGAACAACTCAAAGGGTAAGGTGATTGTATTGCTAATATTATGAGCCCCATCATAGTTTCTCACCCTAAACGTCAACATTTATATAGTGCCTTTCACAATGTATCAAAGTGCTTTACAATTATTCCGCTGCCACTAGAATATGTCAGCTGCCTTACAGATGCCCAAGGCATACTCATACCTTTGGGCGGCGCTCGATGGACAATATTCCTAACAGCTCCCCATTTAGCACCTGGGTGGAGAGAGGCAAGCGAGGTAAGTGCCTTGCCCAAGTCCTCAGTGGGACTCGAACCCAGGATCTTTGGGTCATGAGGCAGTTTTTATCCACTGGACCACATGTCCCCTCACGATGTACTCAAGTAATAAGACAAAACACTTTTTCCCAGTATGGGCTTACTGGTTCACTGAATTATTTCTTGAAATACAACTGATTTCAACACTGTGTTTACCAATTCCAATTTACCAATTCATTCTATCTGTGTATATCGCTTTTTTACCCCTTGGACATCACAAATGATCAGGAGTATTGTTCTTATCATGTCTGTGTAGTGTGTCGGTCTGTGTGTGTGTCTGTGTGTCCGAAATATCTTGTGTGAGCTACCTCAAAAAACGTAGATGGTAGATGACCCCCATGGAGGTCTACATCAAATTCGAGGTACCAGGAACAATTTGGAAATTTGGACCAATGCTAGGCACTTTCCTGGGCCTCACACACCAAGGACTTTAGCGATACAGATTGGCAGTTACTGACTTCCCGTCAGCAAACTTGTGTTGTAGTTTCATTGAAAAATGGCCTTGAGGTGAGACATGGCTAGAAATCTACACCAGGCTCCAGTCAAAATTGCTGTCTTGCTAGATTTCAGCAATGGTTCAACTTCACTGCGCTAAAACAATGGAACCGCTGAAGTGAATCTGGGTTAGAAGTAGCCCAAAGTCCGGGTTAAGTGTTAAGGTGTGAGCCGTTAAATTGTCTCTACCTTTTTCCCCCTTACTTTAAATCTCAAACCTAGAACAAGGTGTACTCTCTGTTATAAGAAAAAACACTTTTAGTGTTTTAGTGTAGTGGGGTACAGCTATGCTGACATGAAATTTGCCTTTTCTCCATGATTCACTTGATTTGTTTATCTTCACCTTTTCTTCACTTTGGCACCTTTTGGCTCTGATGGTTTCACCTGCAACAAATCCCAGTTTAGCAAATTAAGCTGTATAGGGATCACACCATTGAAGATTGAAGATCCACAGCTGAACCTACAAACCCCAGTCCACAGCATATTTTTACTCACCATTATTTGTTAGCAGTACAATAATATGTTCATCATCCCAACTGATGGAGGGGAAGCAGCCTTTACGGTTAGAGGAAAAAGTGCAAATGGCACGATACATTTTGAGTATTTTTCTTACCAGTGCATTATTATAGTTAACCTCATGTTGTCTTAAAGGTGCAACGAGAGATTTCACATATCAGGTGTCCCTAAAAAAAATCGAAAATACTGATTTTTGCCCTGATGTAAAGCTTTCCATCAAAAATAACCCTATCTGAAAGGATTAAGCTGAGAAATGTTTCTTTGGCACAAAATTTTTGAGTTTCTAATTTTGTATAGGAGCAAATACAAAATTCAGCCTATGTTTTATATTGAAATATAAGCAAATCAGAATCACCGTTTTCCTCTCTTTTAAGGCATTTCTGTAGCCAAATACAAGGTAAGAAATCTATTGAGTGTCTAGTCTATATGAAATTACTATCATTTATTGCTAGGTGTACTGGACTTGCTGCAGACCATGCTGGACATGGACGTCAGGACAGATATGGCCACCTATATTGATTACGTACTCCCTGCACTGAAAGGAGATACGCAGTCTATTCTGGAGCAAATTGAGGTAACAATATGATACACAAATTTGCTGTCATAGTGGCACTTCACTTTTTATCCTGCATAGGAATGCCACACTGTACATATAAAAAAATACGCTGCCCTATCAAAGAATGTCCACTCAAGACATTACTGTGCCCAGAATTCTTGTACAGACACAGACCAAAAGAATATTTTTGCCTCTGGTGTGTTACTATCATCGTGTCATATCGCACATGCAAGAGCACTCTTGGTGTAGAACAACTTGGCTGTGCTTCGTTGTTCTACTTAAAAGTTATGCTGCCCCATGTGTGATATGACACGATAGATACATGGCAGAGGCTAAAAACCATTACCTTTTACCTGTATCCATTGTGCTCATCTGAACTGCCTTCATAAGAGCATTAACCAAAATCATAAATTCATCACTTAAAATTATTGTAATTGTCAAGTACGATGGATAATCTCAGACTACCACTCTTTAACAAGGAATGGATGGGTTAAAAAATGTTATCGTTTTTTAAATAATATTTGCCTGATTTCTGAAATTATACACATTGCTCTTATGTTTTTGTGTCGCCTGCCTTAAGGCAGGAAGACACATAGGGATCACTTTGTCTGCTGTTGATGTCTGTTGTTGTGAAAAAGGGTTAACATTTGCCTGTATTTTTAATGAGGTCAAAGGTCATGTGAGGTCAAGTTGTAAGATAGGCTGAAAATGTAAAATTGACCTAATTGAAAAGTTGAAGTTCAATTGGAACCAAACTTGAGTCATAGGTGCAACATTGGATCCCTCATTTGTTGATGGTCAAAGGTCACATGCCAAGGTCAAAGGTCATATGAGACCTATCATTATAAACCCCGACGGCAGGCGACACATGCGTTCCGAGGACCGATGTATTTTTTTTGTGTCATCTGCAAGAGAGGGTACATAGGGATTGCTTTGGTAGAGTGTGTGTCTGTTGTAAAAATGTTAACCCTAAACATAATTTGCCACTCTTTCCACATAACGTGCACACATTTTCATCGCACATGCATGTAATGGTCCTTGGGTAGTCCCCACAAGTTAACCCTCTCAAGAGTGGGGGTCAAAAGTCATCTAGAGGTTATTAGAGGCCATGGCTCCAAAATGGTCAGATTTATCAAATTGCGGAAGACATTTCATATGGAAGTCCCAAGTATGCAAATGAAGTATTGCCTTTTATTCAGTCAAGTGCTACTGCATAACATCATACAGCGCATGACAGAATCAATTGTAATACCTCATTAGCATACAAGGGACTTCTATATGAAACGTTTACCAAAATTGCTTGGTGTATCCACATTGTGTAAATCAGTTTTCATGACACATGAATACCATGGTCCTTGGATAGTGCCCCACATGCTGTGTCCTCATGTGACCTTAGTGACCTCATGCGACCTTCGTCCCCATTCACAAACTCCAATGGCAGACGACACATGTGTTCGGCGAATGTTCTATTATTTATATTTGCTGTATATTATGCAATGTGGTTTACATAATACTGTTCGAAATAAATTAGTACTTGCTTGGACATATATGTAGAGAAAATAAAATTAAAAAAAAAAAAAATTATGACTTAGTTTTCTTGTGGTCATTTGATTGGGCATATTACGTGAATCGAAAGATTATCGATAGATTTCTTGAGATTGAAGTCTTCCTTTCTCATTGCAGGTGGCTGGAGTAAAGGCTGAGCCTTTACTATATGTAACTCTGTGTAGAAAGAGTCTGATTAGTGGCAGACGAAATGCTCCAGCAGAAGTCCTTCAAATATGTAAGTCGTAAAATATTAAATATCTGGGGAGTGGCTAGCATAGCGGTTCTACCAGTCCTGTGAAACTCCTATATTTATCACGTACAAAGCCACGGAACCGCTGTTATAGCGCCCTCGCACAGTGTGGGGATAGCATTGTTATGATAATGACATAAGTAGACTAGTGCAAGTTCTACAAATTGCTTGTGGTTGTAGCACATATGGAAAGTTATATCCAACAAATAGCAATTTATCATCTTATAAACAGGAAAAAAGAAAAGAGAAAACAATACTTATCAGGTAAACATAGTAGTCGGTCTCACAATCATGCACAAGAGGGAAATGTTGCCCACTTTATATTGAAAATTGATTCTGAAACGATTTTTTCCGCTGAATACGATGGCACCGACCGATTTTTGAAAAAATGTGCCCAAAGTGCTTTTTCCGGGGGTTCCCCTCCCAAAAGGGGGTGTTTTTATCGAAAAGGTTAGGAATGTCCTATTTAAATCATTTGAGTGCCCAATTATATATTTTCGGGCATGAGAAATTCAGCTGAGCTATTTACAAAATCCAAAATATGCCCAAAGTGCTTTTTCCGGGGGCGCCACTCCAGGAGGGGTTGTTTTTACCGAAATGCCTTGGAATGTCCTATTTAAATGATTTGAGTGTCTAATTTTCGGGCATGAAAAATTAAACTGGGCTATTTAAAAAATCTAAAAATATACCCAGTGTATTTTTCCGGGGGGACTACCCCACGACGGGTGTTTTTATTGAAAGGGTGTGGAATGTTCAATTACTTATATAAATTTGGTGTCTAATTATACAATTTCTGATATTAGAAATTCAACTGAACCATTTGTGAGATCCAAAAATATGTCCAAAATATTTTTTTTCCGGGGGTTCCCCTCTAGGTTTGGGGTGTGTTTACTGAAAGTCTATAGAAATTTACAATCTAAATGATACTTTGAGGTATAATTAAAAAATTCTGTACATGAGAACTCCAACTGAGCCATTAATAAAATCTGAAAGTATGCTCAAAAACGTTTTACCGGGGGTACCGCTTATGATGGGATATTTACATGATATTTTAAAGTCGTTATATTTTCCTAATGGAACCAATTATTAAATCCCAAGGTGTATTCCAGGAATACCTGGTTTCTTCGGATCTAATTTTATATTTTCTGTGTTGGGATAAATGCCAACATTTTTCCAAAATAAAAATTGTGACCATATATATTTATTAATCTTTCTTGGAGATGGCCAGCGCACGATAGTGTTGAAAAAAAAAAATGTGCGCTTGGCCGGATTTGAACCGGCGACCTTCGTTTTACATGCATGACGCTCTTACCAACTAAGCTATCAAGCCAGGGTTGGTAGAGGAGCGATAGATGTTATCTATAGGTGTTAGGTTCGAAATTTCAAATTGTGACCATGTACTTTATATGCCGAAATAAGAGCCAAAAGCATTTATTACAATGTATATGTGTAATTGCTCAAGTTTATACACAGCAGCCCCGAAATGCACTGGTTTATTTAAAAAAAAATGTCCTTGACTTCTAAGCTCTTCTATGAAAGATGAATAATACAATGTCAAATAATGTAGAATAGACCAGAATAAAATAGTATGATAAATTATGTTAATTAAGTTAATATCAAGATAATTTTATATGTTCACAAGTTGTTTTTACTTTAGATACAAAAATGGGGCAAATTATAATCTAACATGAGTAAAAGTATGAAACTTTCTGGTAAAATCTTAACCGAAACCAGCAGTAAGTGTTTAATTCTTTGATTCATTGGTCTCTACCCACATAAATTTCTTAAAATCAGTGGATACAGTAATATTGAAAATTAATATTATTTTGCTCTATTCTACAGATATGATTCCCTCTACCATTCTTAAATCAGTAGCAGCAGGTTGAAATTAATATAGGGGGCATTCAGAGTTACTTTATTCCTCATTGAAAAGTGGACTTGCACCTTGTCACAAGGATAGGTAACCATTTAGGTAACCATTCCTTGACTTCTAAGCTCTTCTATGAAGGATGAATAATACAATGTCAAATAATGTAGAATAGACCAGAATAAAATAGTATGATAAATTATGTTAATTAAGTTAGGGGTTGTTTTACAATCAGGGTACCACTTGGCTGAACACTACAATAGGACCCATAAAAAACAAGCCTGTACTTTTTCATAATTGGTACTAATGCCAACTTAAGACCCCCCAAAATCTCTACCTACAGCCTGCAAGAAACCTTTGAAATGCTTGATACTAACAAAAATATGAACTCTACAATGAAATGGCTCAAAATCACTGTCTCATTTGATTAAAGCTATATTTTAGTAAATTCACACTGGCCATAAGAACATTTTGACAACATTCAGCCTTCAGGAATAATTTGGGTCAGGTAATTACTTTCCAAGAACTTTTTAAAAGGATGTGACCATTTGGTAATATGTAGTGGTCAATTTGAAACTTTAGCAGTAAATTCCGTCAAAAAATGGCCTCTCCATATTTTAGCTCATCATCTTTAAACTAATGACAGATTGATTTGTGATATTTTGGCTGTAAAACCTAGTTTTATGTTCTACACATCTTTATAACACTTGGTGGCGCTAACCATTAAGTTTTCCCTGTACACATGATCCAAATGTTAGAAGTCCAGTGTTCCGTCAAAATCTGTCCTTTCTGAAAACAATGAAGTTTCACTAACCATAAAAATTTTCCTTAGACATTATGCCTCTGAACTTTGGAAATTACTCCTTGAATTACTATAAACAAAACATTAATACTGAAAATAATCAAGCACTTTGTTTTTTTTCAACCAAAGTGTAGAAATGAATGAAGTGCTCCGTCAAAAACTTGTCCTTCCGAAATTTAACATTTCATCACTCATAAATTTATTCACGAAGATGTGACTCCTGCAAACTTTGTTGGAATTATCTACTTGACTTGCTACAATGCAAAAAAAACATCAAGATTGAAAATAATCATGAGACTTCATTTTTCACACACACCCAAAGAGACAAGCCGAGGTCCCCTGATTGTAAAACACCCTCATTCAAGATAATTTTATATGGTCACAGTTGTTTTTACTTTAGATACAAAAATGGGGCAATTATAATCTAACCTAGTAAAAGTATGAAACTTTCTGGAAAATCTTAACCGACCATCATAAGTGTTTAAATTCTTTCTTTGATTCATTGGTCCTCTACCTCACATAAATTTCTTAAACTCAGTGTACAGTAATATTGAAAATTAATATTATTTTTGCTCTATTCTAACTATATGATTCCCTCTAACCATTCTTAAATCAGTAGCAGCAGGTTGAAATTAATATAGGGGGCATTCAGAGTTACTTTATTCCTCATTGAAAAGTGGACTTGCACCTTGTCACGAGGATAGGTAACCATTTAGGTAACCATTCGTCACCTAACAATCAAACAGGTCCACATCTTGTCAAATCTTTTATCAATCGAGGCAATCAAGCCGGAGGTGAACAAAGTTTCCAAGTCGTCCCGGTAACCTGCGCCAGCAAGTGCTAAAGGGGACCAAATATGCGCTAAGCGGGCACAAGTTATCACAATTTATATTAATTTGGCTGCGATTTAAGGCAAAGTTTGTCGCAATTTAAGGCAAAGGTTGTCTAAAAATCAATAATAATCCATTTCGTCTCGAAATTTCGACCGGGGGGGGGGGATTCCGACCTTCATGGTAATGATAAAAATACATATTTTTCAAGATTCAAGATTCATTTTTTTATATCGAATTGACAATGTTATATATTTCCTTATTTAAAGGTGCGTGTTCCGATCGTCTTTGGGACCCCCACTGATTTACCCGGAACTAGTATCGATTTTGATATCAGATGAAAGGTCGGATTTTCTCATTGTCGTTCTGAAATTTGAGCCCTCAAATCAATTTAATTCCCAAGATATAAACAAAAAACCACCGTTATAGTAGTTAACCATCAATATTAGCACAGTATTGAATATGGCTTTGCAACATGCATTATTTCGTCTACCATCAAAACCGCAAGTTTGTTTCCAACGGTACTTGATGGGATGTACGTGCAAGTACCATGCTCTCATATCAAGTAGAGAACACAATACACATAAATCGGAACAAGCACCTTTAACAAATTGGTAAAATTCACTTATTTGCGTAATTTTCAGGCGAAAAGACTCAAAAAAGATAAGGCAGAAATTAGCACGTTTTTAAGATACATTGGAGGAAAAAACATCTCAAAACCATCTCCAAAAGAACCATATTTAATGTTAATAAAATAGGCCTACACACACGTGACTAAATTGAAAAAGACGATAATGAATATCAATAAAAAACGAGAAATTTGCTTTTTAATACGCCGGTGTGAAAGCAGATATAGTCCGGCGGGAGCCACAGTCCGGGGCTCCATAGATGATAACGGAATAAAGCGTGAAACTAATGTTACGTGAAGAGTCAACTGAATCGATTGCCCTATTGTTCACCATTGTTCCCGGACTATGAGTACGCCGGACAATAATTACTTCTACACCGGTCTTGATATTGACGGACAAATTCGACGAGCAATTGGACGAAAATCAATGACACAAAGTTGAAATACAATAACACAAAAATTAATATCAGTTACCAAAAAATTAAATTGGTTTTGCGTTTCTCGCGATTCACATTTTTAGGACAAATTCCAATTGTCTGTTTTATTAAAATCAATTAAACAAGTGTGAAATTAGCAAAATACAATGGAAGAAAGTCATCCTGCACTGTTAAAAATATCGTAAAAACTGACATCTGAGACTCAAAAAATACAAATAGTCAGGGCCGTACGCAGGATTCATTTTGGGGGGGGGGTGCGGGACTTCAAAAAAGTGGACCTTTTTTCGATAAAGTGGACCTTTTTTTGGTAAAAGTGGACCTAACCCCCCTAAAATGGTCCTTTTTTGCACCTTTGAACATTTTTTCACCAAAAAGTGGACTTGCGTGTCAAAATTTCTCTAAATTGTGGGTCTTTTTATCAAAATTTTCAGCCAAAAGTGGACTTTTTGCCCCTTTTGTGGAATTTGGGGGGGGTGCGGAAAAAAAAAAAAAAAAAAAAATAGATGATAACGGAATAAAGCGTGAAACTAATGTTACGTGAAGAGTCAACTGAATCGATTGCCCTATTGTTCACCATTGTTCCCGGACTATGAGTACGCCGGACAATAATTACTTCTACACCGGTCTTGATATTGACGGACAAATTCGACGAGCAATTGGACGAAAATCAATGACACAAAGTTGAAATACAATAACACAAAAATTAATATCAGTTACCAAAAAATTAAATTGGTTTTGCGTTTCTCGCGATTCACATTTTTAGGACAAATTCCAATTGTCTGTTTTATTAAAATCAATTAAACAAGTGTGAAATTAGCAAAATACAATGGAAGAAAGTCATCCTGCACTGTTAAAAATATCGTAAAAACTGACATCTGAGACTCAAAAAATACAAATAGTGATATAAATCGTCATTTTAACTCTTGTGAGCCCCAGCTGCCAGGGAAAACGATGTTTTATGGTCATTTTTAAAAGTTGACAGCATTGAAGGCAGCAGCAATTCTGTAAAATTACCAGATCCCACGTTCAACGTAACGCACGTTTATAAAGGATGGTCAACCTCCCAAATTTGTTTCAAAGGATGTGACATGATATATTATAAGCATCTTAAAATGGGCAAATTTAATGAATTTCAAGCTTCCAGGTATTACGTTGGAAATTGGTCCCTATTTCATAGCGGTTGACACAATCTTCTGCAAATTTTAATTATTAAGTCAACACCTGAACAATAAACAAATTCTGCCAATTCTTATCAAATTTAGGTTGGAGTTTCTCTTTCAGGTCAGTACTCTGATATGGCATTCCATTGGTTTCTCGTTTGGTTTGAACTATAAAGCTGATTTCAACTGTGCAAGGGTGTATATGTCCTTCCTATTAATAATGTGAACTTGACCAAGATCATCTTGAGGCCAAATTAAGGGAATTTTGGTCCTTTGGCACTTCCTGGAGCAGGTTACCGGGACATCCTGGGAACTTTGCTCACCTCCGGCTTGATTGCCTCGATTGATAAAAGATTTGACAAGATGTGTTTGATTGATAGGTGAAAAATTAGTTTTTTAAGGGCCATGGTCCAATCGCTAGTAGCCTCGTACCCAGAACCCCAGATTTTACCGAAAGTGATCAAAATGTTGATGTCTGAAGAAAGCTACTATTTTTCTCATTCATCATGTGAAATCATAGGGCTAAAGGTTGTTTGGTTTGGATGTTATGAGCGGCAATGTGCCCCCATTTTGGTCGACCAATATTGATTTTTCAAAATACTCTACGGGGATTACAAAATCACGTTTTTAGCTCTCACATCAAAAGGGGTTGAAATATCAGTACAACATTTTACAGATGGGGTTTTGGGGTGAAGGTCATTCTATCAAAATGAAAACATTACATGAAGAGCTGATTTCAAAAAGGCCTAATTCCACTTTTCATAGTTATAAGAAAATACCCTTGTTTTAAATAACCCCATTGCGCTTTATCAATTCATATAATTTGTTGTCAGAGAAAGATCCCACATGTAGAAGAAACATTAGTTTTACTCTCGGATTTTCACAGGGTTTTCTATGTATTTCTTATATACTGGATGAAGTGGATTTATATTTGGAAATGAGCTCTTATACTTAAATCGGTTCATCTCCCCTTTAAAATGAATGGTAATGCATTTTACCCGTTAGCTTTCATCATGACAAGGTGCAAGTCCCGGGTGCAAGTCCACTTTTCAAAGAATAGATAAGGACGACCACTGAAGATCGTCCTGCCCCTATATTAATTAACACGTGCCGCTATCGATACCAGAATGTAGCGGGAATCACATGGAGCAAAATATTAATAATATTCATTTTCCATATTACTGTATCCATGCATTGATTTTAAGCAATTTATGTGGATAGAGACTAATGAATCAAACAAATGGACAAAATACCACTGATTCCTGTTAAGATTTTACCAGGAATAATTAACTATAATTGCAATGCTGACACCATCAATCCCGGTTGCTTTCACCGCAGTTTCACATTTTAGAGCATAATTTGCCGCATTAAAGTAAAAACAACTTCTGGATATATATAAAATTAACTTGATATTAACATAATTAACATCATTTTATCATCATATTTTATTCTATTTTATTCTACTTTATTTGCCATTGTATTATTCTTCTTACATAGAAGGACATTTTAATAAACAGGAGCATTTAGGGGCTATTGTGTTGAGCACTTACACATTGTGTTAACGCCTTTGGCTCCTATTTGGCCATATAAAGTACATGTTCATTTTAGTAAATGTTTGTGATTTATCCCTAACACAGAAATATAAAATTAGACACCAAAAACCCAGGTATTTCTGGAATACACTTTTGGATTAGATAATTGGTTACATTGGGAATATATATTTACACTTAAAAATATCATGTAAATATCCCCTCATAAGCGGTACCCCCGGTAACACTTTCTTGAGCATATTTTTAGATTTTATTAATGGCTCACTTTAAGTTCTCATGTATGGAAATATATAATTATATATCAAAATATCATTTAACTGTACATTCCTATAGACTTTCGGTAAACACACCCCAAACCCAGAGGGGGTACCCCCGGAAAAGGTATTTTAGGCATATTTTTTGACCTCACAAATGGTTCAGTTGAATTTCTAATATCACAAATTGTATAATTAGACACCAAATTTATATAAGTAATTGAACATTCCACACCCTTTCAATAAAAACACCCCCGTCCATAGGCGCAAATCCCGGGGGGGATATATCCCCCCAATATTTTGATGAGGGGGGATGGTCAATACGATCATCCCCCCAATGTTGATGCCCGTTCATGCGTTTTTGACCAAAAATAACCTCATATTTTACCATTTTAGTTTAAAAATGGTAAATTTTCGCGCGCATTTTGTTCTAATTACAATCAAATTTAACGATTTTAGCTTTTAAATGGCAAAAAATT
>JAMKCH010042434.1:0-12626 GCA_023653785.1 Ophioderma brevispina | reverse complement strand
TTAAATACAAGTAAAGCGTTTCTGTGTCAATTTTTTTTTGTTGACCCTTATTTTCATATTTGACTTGGACTAAATTTCTGGTTTCAGAATGAACATTTCTCTTCAGCTGACTTCAAGCAAAACCTAATTTACTTATGTCATCCCAGTTTATACACTTCCTTTATAAGCTTCTAGAATTCTCTAGATATTAGCTACGTAATTGGACCAAGCACTACATGCTGGCAGATAATACATATATCCCAAGGTTGTGCGTTCACACGATGCATGTATATTTCTGAATTAATACGGATTTTTTTGATTGGTTGACTGCCCAGTATTGCTTGTCTCTGCTACATATTGCAGTTTACTAAAGTATAGTGTTATGCAACATACAACCTTGGATTGTATCATTATCTGTCACATAGATTGCCCAAAACATGACACCTGTAGGAATATCTAGACCCCCTGCTGACTGAACAGGCCGGTAAATGTGTTAACCGCTTCCCCGCAAGTTTTTGAAGTATCTTGCATCTTTAGTAAGTAATTTATAGTGAGGGACTGGTAGTGAACAGATCTTATTATTGCAAATCCGGATAAAATTGTGAAATTTGGTACACCAGTAAACTTTAATACATTGAAATCAAAAAATTGATGGAAGCACTTTCCACACCCTTTCGTGCCCCCCAGCTTTGATTTCAAGGTTACACAGGGTTAAATTTTTTAAAATTTCCGATTTTGTTAAAAGCTACCATGATGTCTGCCTGGTTACAGGGATTTCTCAAAAAGGTATATTTATACTACCTGTGACTTTAGTTTAGGATTATGGGGTACAAACGGTAAAAATGGTAAAAAAAGTTCAATTTTGGTTTGTACAAAAGGGTAAAAATTAGAATTTGCTCCAATTTTTGTAAAATGTGGTTCAATTGTGGTTTAATCATAGAAATGAAAAAGATAGTTTTTGACTATCTTACGTGTCTGGTATTAACCAAAAAGGCGAAAAAGGCCAACAGCTACTGGATCCCGCGCCCCCCGCAAAGTCCCCCGCCTATTGGATCATTGACCTGTGAGCTATTTTTGTTGGATAACGTAAAACTAAGCATAACAGATAAGGCAACTTATTCCTTATTTTCAATCTCTTTAAGCTAGGGAAATAATTTGGGCACCACATATTAATGAATCGAAGCAATTTTTAACGTTTGACCCTGTACACACCAAAATTGACTTTTTCACATTTTTACAGTTTGTTACCCTAAACTCTAGAACTATAAGCCATAGATAGTGTAAACTCTACCTTTTTGGAATCCTTGTGACCAGACAACAACCATTGTGTGCTCTTTTTACACATTCAAGAACATTTAAATTTTTTTTTTTTTTGACCCCTGTATAACCTTGAATCCAAGCTGGGGGCCCTTAAGGGGGGCTGGCAAAGGTGCTTCCATCAATTTATGGATTATCAATCCTAAAGTACTTGTGTGCAAAATCACAATTTATCCGGAAGCGCACACTCTTACATTACAGTCCCCTGCTATTATGGAATACATAGTGTTGACGGCAGTTCATCATTAAATATTAAATTTCTTTCGGCATTACGTATAGTATTAGTCAGAGGTCCTGCTCCAATGATCCAAAAACCATGAAGTAGAAGTAGTAACATCTGTCGCGCGGATTAACAGGGTATAACCCATTGGCTAAATCCGTCTCGATTTCATCCGCCACCAATGTACACACAATGTGTTCCATTAAATATGCGCTTTTAAAACACTAATCGCCTGATTTCAAACAATCAAAAAAGCATATTTTATTAATTCACGAAGGTCCTGGGGGCGTTAGTGTACCACCAAAAACTGTGAGATTAGGTTGACAATATACCGTATTTAGTGCGATCCCGCAATGAAAAACAAACCGGTATTTTTTTCATAGTTGTTGGCCAAAAACTTATAGGGAAATAAAATATTTACGATATTATGTAGGATTGATTTGAAAATGAATTATGGCTGACTGTGCAAACTATACGAACGACACGAGACATGACAGGTGGTTTCTCAAAATTCTAAATGTATAGAAAATCAATACAGTAAACAATGGCAAGTTAAAACTTTGTGTAGCGCAACAAAGAATTTTTAATATGTAATTTCTCAGAAAAAAAAACAGATACGTTAGTCTTGATTCCGTTGTCGATATTATTACATAACCTAAGGTAATCCACTTGGTTTGGTTAACTATAAAAATGGCATGGTTCCTGTAGCTGATGGTAATGCCTTGTATAATGACCTATTTATCTCGGAAATATATAATACTGGATGTACATTGATTTGGAAGATAGGTATGCCCCATAACGAGGGCTAATCTTTGGGATTTCATGAGGCTTATTTACTCCGACATAATGTAGGATCTGTTTATCACCAAGTGTTTGTCGTGATTTTCGCTTCGTAAGTAGTAGGGCATTATGTTCAAACCACGGGTGGTTCAATACTCCTCGAACATATTGATCTGGTCATTATTTTAAAAGGCAACGAAACTTCCCAGTCGTTAGTTAGATAGCAATAGATCCCGTGTTTACAGCAAGGTTTGAAAAACCTGTTAGGGGCTCTGGTATCTTGAATATTAGGTCGGCCTGACTGTTACACACTGGGCAATTGTATAGTCTGTTAGAGTTTTAATTACTATGGGCCAACTCTTCGCAGGCATGGTATAGCAGTCAACAAAATAAGTGACGTAGTATGTTAACTGGTCTAATAGGTAGGAAAAGCGTGGTGTCTATTGTCTACACCTATTGTTCACAAGTTCAAAGCAATGAAGTCAAAACCGCTGATGCTATAGGCACCACACACGAGATCGTTCTTTTTCACAAATTTTGTATAATCTGAAACAGCTATGAAAATGTAAACAAATTTCAGTGGATTATGCCCGGGTTCAATTCGAAAATTGAACCCAGGTAGTAGCTGTGATGCATATTGACGGTATTTGTCGCTCGCGTCATACCGCGTTTTGCGACATTCCGCGCCGCCTGCCTTCGTAGCGTTACGTATATGTTACGGTTGTTGCGTTTCAACGGTTTCTTATCACTGGGTGGTGCCAGTTCTATTTAGCCCATGTAAGGGCCACTTAAAATAATGGTTAGCGCCTTGGTTTCAATCGTAGTGTGAGTGAGCTTAACAGTGTTTGTATTAAAGTAATTATAGTCCGCCGTAACCATGTCCGGCTTTATACGGTAAAGAATAGGACACTGCACGGACATTATGCGTTATCGGTCTATGGAGCCCGTGACACTCTCCTCTAGCTGCGCAGGTACTATATCTCTTTCACCGGTTTTTTCCCCAAATGTATACCTAGATTCTCTAATATGGATTTGTCTAACCATGCAAAATTCGCGAAAATCAACTGTTACATTTCAAATGGAGGAAGAAGCAACGGACTAGTCTGAGGTCAGGCTGCGATGTTTTTGGATAGCCATTCGCAAGAAGACCACTAATTTTATATGTTATGAATCCATAGCTGGGGCCATCATTAAGGGGCTGTTGGCACGTGCTTCCATCCCCATTTTATGGATTATCAAGCCTAAAGTACTTTCTCTAAAGTACTGGTGTGCAAAAATTCACAATTTATCCGGAATAGCGGCACACTCTTACACTTCACAGTCCCTGCATTATGGAGAATACATAGTGTGACGGCAGTCATCATTAAATAGTAATTATTTCGGATGAGTGTTTACGATCTAGTATGTCAGAGTCTGCCCATATGATCCAAAACTATGAAGTAAAGTAGAAGTATGTAACATTCTGTCGCGAGGGTATTAACAGTAGGTAATACACAATGGCATTAAATTTGACCGTCTCTCTTCTTGATTTCACGCACACTTCATCCAATGTACACATTGTGTGTCCATGAAATAAGCGTTTTTTACAGAACTTATCGGCTTCGCTTTGTTCCTCCCGGTGTAGCCCTATCTCTTCCTCACATTTCGGTATTCTCCTGGCTCTATCTGATTTCACACAATCAAAAAAGCATATTTATTTAATTCACGAAGGGGGTAACACCAAAAAACTTGGGAGAGGTGACAACTATGGAGCCGTTATAGTGCGATTCAATTTGATAAAACAACAGCGTATATTGTTTCATAATTTGTGGCCAAAAAACTATAGGGAGAATAAAATATTTAGATATGTAGGCATGAAATTATGGCTTGAATCTGGAATGTTGCATACATACGAACGACACGAACATGACAGGTGTTCTCAAATTCTAAATTCTCTAGACAAGAAAATCAATAGCAGTTAAACAAGGCAATTTAAAACTATTGTTGTTTGCCACCAAAAAAAGGGGGTGAATTCTTTAATATGTAATTCTCAGAAAAAAAAAACAGAATCGTAGTCGGGATTTCCGTGCTGAGTTTGATATGGACAACCTAAAGGTTAATCCCACGTACGATAAAATGTGATGGTCCTGTCAGCTGTGACCTTGTTGTATAATGACCTATTTATCTCGGAAAATTAAAACTGAGTACATTTGCAAGATTAGGTTATGCCCCTAACGAGGGCAATCTTTGGGAATCTTCAGGGCTTATCTTGCTGACAATAGGATCTGTTAATCCCAAGTGTTGTCGTGATTTTCGCTTCGTAAGTATTATTAGGCATTATGTTCAACCCCGGGTATCAATGCTCCTCGAACATATTGCACTGGCCTTATTTTCAAAAGGGCAACTTATACTCCCAGTCTTTAGGTTAATAATAGACCAGTTAAACAGCAATGTTTGGAAACATGTAGGGCAATTGGTATCTTGAAAGTAGGTCGGCACCGACTGTATACCAACACTGGGCAATTGCCGGGGGCAATTGTATCTGTTAGTGAGTTTTAAATCCTATGGGCCATAAAGATTCGCAGGCATGGATTCGCAGGCAACAAAAGAAGTGACGTACGTAGTTAACTGGTCTATAGGTAGAAAGCGTTGGTGTCTATTGTCTACACTTTGTTCACAAGTCAAAGCAATTGAAGTCAAAGTGATATAGGCCACTCAGAGATCTTTCTTTTCACAAATTTTAAAATTCTTAAACAGCGTAGAAAAAATTAAAACAAATTTCATTGGATGATGTCCGGGTTCAAGTCGATAATTGAACCCAGGATAGTACGCGCTGGCACATATTGACGTTATTTGTCGCTCGCGTCATACCGCGTTTTGCTAGAATTCGCGCGCGCCTGCCTTGCGTCTCGTTACGTATATTCGTTGCGTTCAACGGTTTTCTTCTCACTGGGTGGTGCCAGTTCTATTTAGGCCATAAGGCCACTTAAAATAATGGTATCGCCTTGGTTTCAATTCGTAGTGAAGAGAACACAGGTGTAGAAGTAATTAAGTAATTATAGTCCGGCTATAACGGTAAAGAATAGGACACTTCACGCATTATTCCGTTATCGTCTATGGAGCCCGGACTCTAGCTCCCGCCGGACTATATCTGCTTTCACACCGGTTCCCCAAATTATACCTATATTCTCTAAAGTATGCATTTGTTTAACCATGCAAAATCGAAATCAACATACTTTCAAATGAGAAGAAGCACGACTAGTCTTAGGTCAGCTGCGATGTTTTGGATAGCCATCGCAAAAGCTACTAATTTATATGTATATATACCAGGGTTGAAAGGACTACGTACACAAAACAAGTTTGGTGGATTAAAGATAACTGCGTTCTTGTTATTAAAGGAAAGTTCCATGGCCTAATAGCCTCGTTCCCCGAACCTCAGATTTTACAGGATGTGGCCAATATTATATTTTGATGTCTAAAGACAGCTACTATTTTTTTCATTTACCCTGTGAAATCGTAGGGCTAAAAATGTTTGGTTGGAAATGATGAGCAAAACTATTCCCCCAGTAAGGTCGACCAATATTAATTTTACACAGTACTCTATGTGGCTTAAAGAATCATGTTTTTAGCTCTCACATGAAAACGGATTGACCTATCGGCACAAAACTACAGAGTGAATAAAAAAAAATTGTGCATGAAAAAACACAAAATTTGACCCTAACCTGTTTACTCAATAATACTCCTAATCTGCATGTTGTCGACTTTTAATGCGGACAAAATGAAGGAATATTTTGAAAAAAACGATGTAGAATATGAAAGATTTTCTTGTGCGGATCTATTTTTTCTCTCAGTACATAATTCAGACAAAATATGGAACTGAAAACCCAGCTAACTAGTGTAAATATCCCACGGAATAGGGTTAACACGTATCAGCCGCAAAATCCCTCCATTTTTTCAGAATAGAAAGCAGAAACAATGCTGCAGATCATGAAAACATCAATTTTCGTCCACAGTTAAGTAAACAGGTCCATGGTTAAATTTTGTGTTTTTAATTCACATTTTTTTAATTCACTAGTATGAGGTTTATGGGTCAAGGTCGAGCGAAAGCAAAAAAAGAATTGGCTGATAGTGTTGTGCCAAATGGTTACAACAACCTCCATAGACCAGGTACATCCCAGCATAACTAATCTAGTTTCCTACCAGATAGCCACTAGTTTTTTTTGTAATGTTGCATACACTACATTGTTTAAAATAAGCTTTGGGGCCCATCCTGATTTTTTGACGTTAAAAAACAAAATGGCAGGCCAAAATCATTTTGGCTAAAATTCATATTTCCGTCGTAAAATTCGTACAAAAAACACAAATTCCCCTTTTAAATACACAAAGGCACAGAATCTTGGCCTTGACAAGGAAAACAAACAAACAGATTAAAAAAAAAAATCGTTTTTTTTATCCGTGAACCCAGCAAAATGTAGAACTACAGCCGCCATGACCGCTCTACAAGAACGCTCCTACAAGTCCCATAAAACTAATTGTTCAAGAATATTTCGTAATCCGGAAAATGTCTTATTAACTTATTGTTAACTTTAGCGCAAAATCTACTGGCTCATATTTTCCCTTCGGAAATTATCCAAAAACAAACCACAAATGGCTGCCAAAATACTAATATTTAATCAAATTTTGGGCTAAAAGGTATATTCGGTTCGGTTCCGTCGTAATGCTCAAAAAAGCTTGAATGTCCTCTTAATGTACATAGCCATAGGCCTTACTTACCTCGATAAATTAAAAATTTCCATTTGTGTGATCACGTGACCCAAAAGTTCAAATGGCCGCCACAACGTTAAATACAAATAAGCGTAATTCTAAATTTATTACTTCGGACATGATCATAATGTAAATGCAGTGTCGTTGAACTGCTACCCCACAAATGATAAATGGCGAATCATTTTAGCCTCAAAACGTCAGCTAAAAAAATCAAAATGGCGCCAGGAATAACCAACAACTTTGTCCTTTTAATCCATTTATATGTATTTGCCGGCGTAAAATTCACACCCAAACTCAACTTTCCTCTTTTTGGTGACCAGAAGAACGGTAAAGTTCCAATTTTTATCACGTACGTGGCTGCATCCTGGCTTGATCAGCATCACGTTTTAAGGACGTGCACAGTATTGGTGGTGGTGGTGGGTTGAGCGCTATGGTCCCGGGAACCCCTCCTCGCCAGTTGCAGTAATCTGTATGGTATTTCTTTTCGTCATCTACATACAGAACGCCCATGCAATATTTGTTTGTGAAGCTATGAACATTGATGCGAGGTTAGACGAACAACAACTCTTGCCAAGTCAATGCCCCTGCTTTACTCAACGTTTCCTTAGATTGGAAACCATAAGATAGGGCTCCGAGAGAAAGCAGCTCCATTCAAGGCATTGCTGTCACATGAACCTAGCTTGGTGTGATGCCCTGCGTCTGCTTGGTAGTCTTCCACTGGCGGGAGGTGTAATCTTGCGACTACCCCAACTACCACACGTCTTTGTTGTTTCTTGTAAACCACAATTATGTTAGTTCGTATAGCCATTCTTGATAGAGAGTCCAGCAGGTGCCTTCTCGTTTCTTTTTTTGTCAGCCCAAGGAATTTTAAGCAGGTTCTCAGAGTCTGTTTGGTGATCCTCTGACCCCATTTCTACGGGAAGAATTTCAACTCCCATCCAGCTTATTGGCTTCTTCTCTTTGACTAAGGTCTTCATTGAACTTCTTTTTGGTGGTTATGCCATATTCCTTCTGCAAGTAGTGGTTAGCTCAAGACAACACTTCCTCTGCTTTTCCGTGCTGAGAGATAGAAGGAGATTGGTGACGTCTTGGTTCCGTCCGTGACGTGGCGTCTATTTCGGCGGGAATTTGATTAGGAATTTGTCTTCATCCCACACCACAGTCCCCACAGAAAAGAGAACACGGTCCAAGAGCATGTTTATTGCATGTCTTCAGATTGACTAGTGTAGGATGTTATCCTGTAGTCTCTCATAGAATTTCAGCATTTCCGTGGTGAACAGGAGTAGAGGAGCTTAATTCCAGCTTAGGTCCATTTGCCATGCGGATCTCCCACAACATGCCATTTAACCTTTCTGGGCCCTTACTATATATAGGAATACTACCCTCTGTTCCTTTTCCTCTGACACTTCTTTCACAAGTGTCAGACCGGTATTTCTGTGTTCTTTCTTGTTCAACGCAACTGTCAATGCCATTCCCAGATCTGGGTAATCGAGGCTTTGTCGGTTCTGCTTCCTTTGCAAAGTTCACATTGATATCTTCCCTTTCCCTGTATCCCTCTCACACTTTCCAGTTCGTTTTTTCCCCCACCGCATTTTCAAAATGTGGTACTTCACAACTTGTCATACATTGTAGGTGGATAGCAAGGGCCTTTAGTGGAAGACCTTGTGTTTTCTGTCCTGTACAAGATGGATGGATTTGTACACCTTAGCAGTCCTGCCAACTTCTTCAGGTATCGAGCTGACAAGAATTTTCAAGATTCTTGGCAAGTGAGATTGGAAAGCAGTAATGAAATTCCCCCCCTGACCATTGGACTAACGACTAACGATATGGTTTTCGTATATCCACACTTCGTATCTTTCACTGGTCGTGTCGTCCCCTTCTCCAAGAGATCCTTTAAAAATTGGGTCTCCAACAACCATGACCACATCTATTTTTTTACTGGGGTACTTGAATATATCTCTTGGCCAAGGAAACCTCATGGATTCCTAGATCCGGTGGATGAAGGGGAACCAGTTTTTTTCCTCCATCTATGCATGGATGAGCATTATAGGGTGCATATGTTTATTCCTTTTCCATTCTGACTGACTACATAGATCTTCTTCCTGGTCAGACTTTTACACTCTGTAGACTTCGGCCTTCATTGTTCTATTCCACGTTAGGGAGTTCTTTACTAGTCGAAGTACCTCTTTGCATCCATCTACCTCACAGGCTATTATGGTAAGATCGCCTGCATATGCTTTCTGAGTCTATCTATTGCGTTATCTACATGGTTTTCCTTTTGTACTACAGTAAGAAATAATATAGGAATACTATATTTTTTGGACGTATTTTACAAGATTATGCATAATTTTTCACTTTTCAAAATTCGAGCGACCTCTTCCCTGTGTTTATGGGGAAATTGCTAGATTTAACAAGACAAATACCGCTAAACCTTCCTTTTGGCGGTGATCATCAGATGTGTCATTTTCCTCCTCTTGGATGTAAGGATTATAACCTGCGCTTGATATTATTAATTACCATCAAGGCTGCACAAGTCCTAAAAAAGTCACAATTCAGGGTGCTGCTAACAAGCCCAGTCATGGTTTTTCCAATCTCTTTTCTATAGGGTTACGTGATACAACTGAAAATCTATCTCTTTTGGTACATCAAAAAGAGAAATTCTGAGTTTGTGTGTGTGTTTTATTACGACGACACTACACATATTGGAGTAATAAGAAAAAATTGGTATTCGGCCCGCATTTGATTTTTGGCTCAATTTTGAGGCACAATTATAGCTCTAAAATGCTTTGTGATAGCAGCTTCAATACAAGATAATATGCAATCATTTAAATTATGATCATATCTTGAACAATGAACTTATAAGTATGCTTTAAATTTTGGGGTCACGTGATCAAACAATATACTTCCGATCCAAAGACCTATGTACATTAATAGAGGGCAATGCCAGTTTTTTTGTGGCATTTTTAAGACCGAAAATAAACCTTTTATAAGGCAAAAGTTTTTTGATGTAAAAACAAAAGGACCACAATATTGGTATTTTGGCAGCCATTTTTGTTCTTGTTTTATGGCCCATTTTGAGGCAAAATTATAAGGAGCACAAAAAAAATAAATAATAGAATAAATAAATTTGTACGTAAAAGAAGCAAAATCAAATCAATACAAAGGGGTTAATGAACTGAAGTCATCTACCACCATTTCGAAATATAACTGAAAATTACTGTTATGTCCATTTATAGCTGTATAGAGCGTTCATTGCGGCCATTTTGAAATTTGTGTAGTTACGGATAAAAAAAATCGTATAATTTTTTCCAAATTTGCCAGCAAAGGGGCCGAAAGATGCTGTGCCTGGAGTAATATTAAGACAAGTAATGTAATGAGGGGGAATTCTGATGTTTTGTGTGTCGCAGGTGGTTACGTGACATAAAGTAATATTGACTGGTGTAACAGTCGGGGCAAAAAAATTGATAATATGTTTGGCCGACCATATAGTAATGTTGTTTGTAAGAGACACTGTCAAGTGGACAAAAATGGGCCGGGATGGGCCCCGAAGCTTAATTTTAACAAATATAACTGTATAGTGCAGACATACAAAAAAAAGCTAGAGTGGGGGCTTATTTGGTAGGGAAACTAGATGGAAGTATAGGTTAGTGAACCTGGGGTGGTGACGCATGTCTATCCAGAGGAGGTGAACGAAGTGTAATGAGGTGGTAAGGTCAAAAACCAAAAAATCAAGTTTCGATTAATACATAAGAACTCGCTTTTTTCCAGGGGTAAGTGTCTGTAATTACACACTAATCACACCAGCTTCCCTGCTAGGTTAACCACAGCCCTGAAATTTGAGTCACATCAACACAGGCGTAAGTTTCTCAAGACTTTTGGAGTTGTTTGTAATACGGTTGCAATTACAATTGGTAGTAAGCCGAAATCGATACTAAAACAGGACCAAAAAGGGGCCGGGAAACCTGAACTTTGATCAAGTTCTAATGAATCAGCGAATCAGAGAAAGCTCCAGAAAAATTGTGTGATATAAGCAATTTACAAAAATAGTTTTCCTTCAAAATGGTAATCAAAAGACACCTACTTCATTGCTCGATTGTGTTCCAGATCGAGTTGCCATCAAACCGTAAGAGAATTGCACGAGAAAAGAAAATGTTTAAATGTATTGACATAGACGGACGGAATTGCAATTTATTGTCGTCCGCATTTCTTACTTAATTTTGAGAATGATAGAAGAAGAAAAAGTAATCTAAAAAGTACTTCCTTATTCTGTAAAACAAAAAAGGCTTGATTTTACTAGCCAGAAGATGACGGACAAGAAATAATTTTGTCGTCGCCATTTGTTGAGCACGTAATCTATAAGCCGATTGACAAGGCTGGTATTCTGAAAGGGAGACTAACTTTAGACCCGGGTTTAAACCAGGATTAGTCCTACCTGAGTGGACCTTTTTCCTTCCAACATACTCTAAAATGGGCTGAAACGGGTAAGAAAATTCCTTATCGATGGTCCGTTACAGCCTATCCATGAGCAATTTTCTCACCCATTGCATTTAACTTTCACAGTATTTTGAAAGAAAAGAGGAGAAGAGAGTCAATTTAACTGAAATTAGTGGGTGGCTAGCCCACATTAAAGGCTGACTCAGAGGTTTCCCGAGGGGGGCGCCCTCAATTTTCAAACAAATTGTGTTTTTTGCATATACACAATTCTTGTCAATATGGAAGTCCCAAGTGTGCAAGTGAGGCAATATTGCAATTTTGAGTGTCTTATCTATATGAGGTTAAAAATTACTGTGTGAAATAACTAACCCCAAATCGATGTCCTTCATATAGAAAATCACAACTTTGTTATAAATTTTCTGATCCGGAAATTTTGTTATACACAGTATCCTATGGCACTGTGTACTACACATAAATGTTTACTGCATGGAAACGAAAAATCCGATACATCTCAAACTTTGGAATTGAGGATTTAGGTTACTATCTTTAGTTCTAGTTGACTATTTTCAATAAATACACAAAAATTATATTTAAAAAACCTCTGAGTCAGCCTTTAAATCAGGGGTTGACACTAAGCGGCTGTCGTCGTTTGCTCCTTTACCCCACAATATGGTTATGGAAAAATAGGAAAGTTTGCTCATACAACCGAAATTGAAGGTCCCACCTGTATAAATTAAAGGGACATAATGGCATGAAAAAAATGACATAATGAAAAGGACCCTTACTGAAATCACTTCCACGAGTTGAAAACAATTTGGATGTTTACATTCTGTAAAAACAGTAAAAACATTAATAGTTCCAGGGGAGGTGGCAGTTTGTGGCAATTTCTGGAACAGAAAAGCAAGGTGTTCACATCCCTGACAGAATTTACAGTGTATCTAGCATGTTTTGCGAGACAATTCAAAATCATTCAGACCGGGATTCAGGCATTGTACTTTAGGCTTGTAGTAAGATATTGATCTGGCAAGTGAAAGATGGATTAGCCGGGATTAGCACATATACAATAGTAATGGTCTGTGAGCTGATGACAGCATGCTTTTCAAGTTTGGTAAATGCTGGCAGTAATGTCAGCATCCTTGTTCCAGAAATTGCC
>JAMKCH010042433.1:0-38614 GCA_023653785.1 Ophioderma brevispina | reverse complement strand
ATAGCCAAATCAGTTGTCAAAAACTTGGTTTTTACTGTTGATATTGTTTATTCTGGTTTTGTGATAATCAATTGAGACTTTTGACAAAATATGCACATGTTGAGTTTTGTTCTTTTTTTTTTCATTTTTGCCTAGTCACTTATGCCTGTTTTGTAATTTTTTCCTCGCTTGTTCTTGCTGCTTCCGACCTATCTAAGGAGCTATCTGCCATCTCAGGAATAAGGAAATGCTCGGATTATGTTGGGAATGGATCTGTACAAATGCATGGCAAACAACAATATCCTAAGTAAGAACACCTTTTTTTCCAACTTTATTTTCTACAGCTGAACCATAAGGTGTTATTGAGTCAAATCTTATAAATGCACATATTTCTAGAAATTTCACCTCAATAAAAAGCCATTGTTGTAACACCAAATCATATTCTTAAAACCCTTACTTTTACATTCATTTTAGCCCACAAAGCCGAGAGTACTTACGGTAATTTTAGCAGATCATGAAAAATGTCTTTGTAGTTCTGAAACTTTTTGAACAATTTTTATCCTTAAGTAAACTGACATGTGCTTTTGTGACATTACAACATATAGGCATGTTTGCAATGCATTATGGTATTGGTTGAAACCAGACTCAGATGATTGAAAACAAATTTATTCGGCCAAAAAAAAAAAAAAAATAGGTTGGTCTCAAAGCTGACGCGCGCGTTGGTAAAACTTTCGACGAAAAATTGAAAAAAAATATGCCGGAACTTTTTTTTATTTTTTTTTTCAAAAAAAAAAGTCAATAAAACTCACAAAATTTTTGTTGTGAAAAAATGGGACTGTGAAAAATGCAGATTCACGGCAATCGCGTCTCGGCGGTGTTGTGATGACTATTTTTACGTTGACGTGAGTGCATAGGACGATACTTACGGGCCACCAGCGTGCGAGGAAAAAAACACTCCACCACCGAATAAAATGGCAAATTACTTCCGTTAAAAGTGTGCAGGCTCGTACGGGTGGAAAACTGGCACTAAAGTGGCTGTTTAGCGTCGCATATCGCCAAAACCAAATGATGACCCCCATGCATTACATTACATATTAACGTTTATCGATGTGCAAAAACATTGATATATGAATTCCTGCAAAATATTGACCGCTTCAGTTAAAAAAATCGCGCATTCAACACAGGTATATTACGTGTATTTCAATGCGGCACTTTATTTACTGGTGTGGGGGTAATAGGTCAATGCAACGGTCGCGTATACATGGCTTCGGGGAAATAACGATGGATACAGTATTCTCAAAGTAAAGTTGAATCTGCAACTATAAACAAATGGATCTTCAACAAAACTGAATAAAGACCAAAACCTTAAAGATATGGCCAATTGAATTTGTTTGGGGGAAATCCATGTGTGGATCTTAGGCAGGAATCGCTGATTGTTTGATACTGCCATAGTGCCATGAACTCATAATTCGATAGCCATGGTGGATGTGACAGCACGGGTGAAAGTTAACGATCAGTGGGTGCATGACATTGATATTTTATTTATTGCCGACACAAGTTGAAAATTAAAAAAAAAAAAAAAAAAAATACCGCATAACGCATTACTTTTCAAGCCCCTCATCGCTCTGAGACAACTATTTTTTTTTTTTGGCCTTTACATTTATTTTGGAAGCCACAATATTCAGTTTATACTTTTTGCAGGCTAAAGGTACATAGACACAGGTACTTAGTGCCACCCCTTGTGTTGCCTGCATTACCAAGGAAAGCACGGTTAGCTTGTTTAAATCAAACCCAGCAATGCACCATTTTCCGGGCCTATGTGCCACTTTCCCAGATACATACCCGTAAAAAACCATAGGTGGGTTGACCCCCCCCCCGGCCTTAGCTAAGCTCATGCAGAACTCTTGCACATGTGAATATCAACAATAAAATGATCTCAGAAATCTACCAAACCCCCTGGGTCTTAGCATGGGGCCCATGCAAAACTCCCCCCCCCCCCCCCCCTCCCACCCACCGTCCAGACCTTAAACCAACACCCTGCAAAACCGTAAATGAAAATGGTCTCAAATCTATTTCATACCTTCATACCATGTGCACGAATCACTCCCACTTACAAATTACTATCATTCACAAGTCAACACCACACAAATCTCCTCCCATAATAGAAAATTGCTACCTTCCACTAACCACTCACAGCGAAGTGGAGCCTTGTTCATTCTGTATTTCATACAACTTGATGGGCCAAACCACTTAATCAAATCCCCTCATTGTCAGGCACGGTTTAATTTTGTGCGTGTGCATGTACCAAGTCAGGCTCACAAATTAATCTTGATCCAGTAATAATCCGTCATTGCATCGCATCTTTTTGGACATTATCCAGGCTTGAATGGATTCATCATCGTCCGCCCGTAATGGAAAAACAACCCACCGCCAAGATTTTCTGGCATATACAATAAAATTTTCAGACTAGCCCAGACGATCCGCTAAACAGAAATATATCTGCATATGTAGCATCACCTTTTCAATTGCCTTACTGAATATCAATTAAGATAACAGCAAGGCAGCTGCAGCACTACACTGGCATTGTTGTGGGATTTTCAGGCAATTTTGATTACGATACTTGTAGCCATGTTTTAGCTACGATTTCAACAGCTCGCGGAGGAAAAAATTCAAGCGAATCGTCTTGACCCAAGACTTAAACTAACCTGGTCTCTTGCCCAGACAAAGAATGTGAGCCTGTCTGTGAGTTCATACTGACTGTGTGTTAACCTCTCAGCCAGATCAAGGTGGCCGCCTTCCCTGTAGCAATAACACAAACATCAAATTTGTTATGGTCAATTTCAAATCACTACATTTTATATAGCAGAAAAGAAAACAAATGTAAAACACTTATACTTATATAAATGGGCACATCAACTTTTGCCAAAGAGTAATGGAAACCTAACCTAAAATCTACACAAATATTAACATTTGTTCAATTGGGGGCACTTAATGTGGTGCATTGGGATAGAGTGGTTAAAAACCCATACAACAAGGTTTTGAGTTGAACACCACTGCAGTTACATGTTATTTATAACCTTGACTACAGCACTTTATCTCAATTAGGCCTAAAAAAGTTTGGTTTACCGGAATGGAGGAACAATATTAGGGTCGGTCTGATTTTTTTTTTAAGATGAACTTCACTTCACACTGTTTCGCTCTAAAATTAATACAACATGCTACTACTATTTTTTTTCAATGACATAGCAAAGATCTTTTATTTACGTGTTGTAGCAGGTTTCTGAAATTTGTTGATGTTTTTTGTCTGTGTTAGTAAATGAAAATCATGGGGTCGGTCAGTAGAATTTTTTTATTTTGTGCTAATTTGCATAACAATTTTTGTATCCGCAGATTTTTCTAGGGTCGGTCGGATTACAGCAAACAGCCAGTTACCATGGATTACCAACCCACCATACACAACCCGGCCACTGTTTTTGCCACATAGACCGATAATGTACACACAGCTGCTGTCTGCACTGTTGTGGAGTAGCTACATGGTTACACTGGCTCTCAGCAAGCACACTATTTTTTGACTGGCCAAGTTTGTTTTTTCTTAAGATATTTTTGGCATATATTTGCATTCTTGTAATTAATAAAAATAATGAATATGGGGTGGTTGATGAGATAGCACCCTCAATTTGTCTGCTACCCAAAAATGGTGGTGTAGTAACTGTGGGGTTAGATATGTGGTAGCTGGGGTCTACTCCGGGTACTGTCTACACCCTCATCCACATTATTTCTCCACTAGTGGGCAAACTACAGGGTATAGTGGATGAGCCAGGCTATCAAAAGTAGCCTGGATTGGTATCACCTGAGGGGGGGGGGCAAAGAGGCACTGATACCAGGGGTTCCTAACATTGACGTACACCAAAAATGTATGATGGCCATTTCTGTAGGGGTAGTAGCTTAAGTGAGCTAGGGGCCGAAAAAGATTATACAGGGGTCAAAATTGAAAAAGTGGTCCAATGTTGTTGATTGCATAAAATGTTCGTATGATCACAAGGAGTAATAAAAAATGTGATAGTTGGTACTATATCCAACTACCCTATGGAGTTATAAGCTGCAAACCACTATTATGGTGTCAAGGTTTAAATTTAGCTTCTACAGGGGTCGAATATTGAAAAATTCTTCAATTTCATGGAAATGGTCTCATATTATTTGTAATGTAATCACAAGTAAAATAGGTTAGTTGGCACAAGTACAATGTATAGTTACCAAGTTACAACCAAAAACCCTATATACCCTACGGGTATAGGGGTAGTACTCATGAGGGTGTGCGTAACTTGTTAATTCACATTGCAGATCGTCGAAAAATATCCTTATTTTAATGTGAGAACATTATAAACAATATGAGGAGACCCATTTCCACTGAAATTAAGCATTTTTTAGTATTTGCCCCATGTAGAAGAAAAATTTAACCTTTGACCTATATAATAACGGTTTTCGGCTTATACTCCGTAGGGGTAAGTCGGAGATAGCCAAAAAACTATACATTTTTTTAATCCTTGTGATCATACGAACAATTTGGTTTTTTTTTTTAATTTGTATATTTGTACCACTTTTTAAATTTTGAACCCCTGTCTAATCTCGTGCGAGCCCTAGCTCGCTTAAGCTACCCCTACAGATGGCCATCATACATTTTCGGGCATGTCGTAGTAGGAGTTAGCCCTGGTATAAATGCCTCTTTGCCCCCACAGGTTGAGACCGACCAACATGCCTGGCATTACCACTAGTAGCCCATTACGGTAGGACTGTGCATCAATGTATACCTAAAAACTGTATTGTGGAAGCCTTGTCATGCAACTTGACTACAAGGGGAGTAAAAAAAAACTTGACCCTGATTGTGTCCACCATTTTGAATTTTTAAGTAACGTATATCTAAAATATTTGCATAATCTGAAAGCTGGGTTCATTATCTTTAATTTTAATGCAAAGATCATTCCATCGGTTAGGTATAGACCGAGCTACAGTCGTTGAATCAGTAGTCGGTTTAGCGCTCTGTTCAACGGATTCACATTGAAATGCACCGAGTCCAGCAAAGGAAAAATCAGGGGTCCAGAAGAAATTCAGGCTCTTTATTCACTGCAGCTTCTTGATTCGAAAGAGTAGCCGGGCCTATACTTAACCGATTGGAATGTTCTTTGCAGCAGATTAAAGATAATGAAATAAGCTTTCCGCAGATACCACATATGTTAGATATATATTATTTAAACATTCAAAATGGTGGACACAATCAGGGTCAAGTTTTTTTTACTCACCCTGTATATCACAACCAGTCCGTTTTTGTACTGTTCACCAGCTGCCGTGGTAGACACAGTGCAGCCGCTGGCCGTGTAATGCATTCTTCACCACTTCAGCTTGAACTTGTAAGTCATTCAATTTATAAAGTACAAAGGAATCAAAAACTTGGTAAATGTTCAAACCAAACTCTGTACTGTAGACCTTTGGAGTATTCTCATCTTCTTTGTTCACTTTTTTCCTGAAGCAAATTTAGTCAAAATAAGCACAAACTCCTCAAACTTTCAAACATTGACTTTGCTTACACAGATTGAAATGTTTTGAATTGTATTTATTTTTTCCTTTAATCGTTCAAACAAATGAATTTAAATTGATGTTTTTGAGATTTTGTTGTGAGAATTGAAAGAGACAAAAAACTTAAGAAATTAATTGCCAATTTCTGAGAGACAAACATGATCCAAAAAACAAATGCCCGACAGCTTTGAGACTTCTCTTTTGTCAATCTCATATTGTACCTTGCTAAATCTGCAGGTGTTTGGCCATTGGTATCTAATGCTCCGGGATCTGCTCCATAAGTCATCAGTAACTCACATTGTAATGCTTGGCCCTCTTTGCTTGCTACATGAAGGGGTGTGTTGCCTCTTTCCTGCAAATAAATATCATGACAGCTATCATCTTTCTTACTATTTTAAATCACATCAACACATTATGTATGTGGAACACTATACATGCAGACTCAAGTCTAAAGTCATAAATGAGGCATTTTGTGATCCACAGCATCAGCCCCCTCGACTTGCCTCAAAAATTAAGATTTTTATATCATTTAAACTGCTGGCCTACGTATAGTATGTGTGCCTAATCGTATGCAGATTCAATTTACAAAAAAAAAAATTGTAACTTTGTATTTTTTATCCATAAAAGGTGTTGCAGAGTGATAAAAACATTCACTCACAACATCAAAGCACACAGAATTTGAAAATAACCATTTACTTGAGGATATCTAGTAAGCCATAAACAAATATGCAAACAAATACTCAGTCGAATATATGACGTGTCAAAATACGCATAAATAAACACCGCTTCCACCTTTATCACTGGCGGATCCAGGGGGTGTTTTTGGGGCACGTGCCCCGGTAATTTGGCCAAAATCTTGTAAAATCAGCAAATTTTTTACCATAACTACCTTCCAGCCCCCCATTAATTTGGGCCTTTTTCAGGGCGTGGATCCGCCCCTGTTTATCACATAATATGATGTATCGTTTGAACTTGACAAATTTCAGGGGTGGGGAGTTCCTTTTTAGGATGTGTTTACATTGCATGGTAGGAGACTATGGCATCCTAAAATCAATGTATCAGGAAAGGAAACAAATATCCACATATGAACCCACAAGCTTTCCCATTGAAAAGAACATTAATTTCAGCAGCTTAAGTTTGAAACAGTTTTCTATCACCTGTCAGATCAGCAGACAGTTAACCTTAAAAGAAACTTGAAAACATTTCTTTTTGAAGACTCATTTGGCACTTCACAGACTTTTGCTGAATCTTTGTATTCACTTTTTTGTACTATAACTTCCGCACATGTTGTCTTATATTTGTTTCTTTTTCTTCAAGGGCCCGTGCATCATGTTTGTGGCGAATCTTAGTGCCATTTTTTTTCACTTAAACAGTTAATTCTCGATCAAATGTCTCCGGTTGTTTCACAATAATTACACCAGAGGTGTAGCCAGCAGGGTCAGGGGGATGACCTCCCAACATTATGTTCTGTTGGTACATGAATGGTCCTCGGATATTTTTCACACCAAAATATTTGTGTTGAAGAGCGTGTGCTGTATGAAGTACAACTACAACTGCCAGAGCTTTATTAGCAATTGCATCGGCACCCCCCCCCCCCCCCCCGCAGATTTTTTTTTCGATGGAAAAAAAAAAAGTTCGGGTTTACCAGGGGTTGTAGACAAGAGTTTTGGAGGCAGATTTTCAAATACTTGATCCATATGCCTACAATGTTATAATATCATCAATAATTTTGTTGTTATAACACATTTTTGTAACCGTTGAGTGTTGGGTGGCACAACAACTTTATTGTTTAAGTGGTGGGTGGGAAATTGGCAAGTAGTAATTACCCAGCCCCCACCCTCTATCTCCAACCCTGGGGTCAACTATTTTTTTGTGGGTTGGTAAATTAAATTTTTTGTACCTTCACAATCTATGTCCCCCCATATTTACGTGGTCGAGCTATAAGTTGAAAAAGATTGGCAAGCCTGCAGGTTGGAAGCCCAAATATTTTAAAAAACCATACCTACACAATAAATATGGACAAAAATCATCCAATTTTATCATTATTATGTTTTTGGGGGTTCCGGTATTTTCCCAAACTTAGATCCATACAAAAATCTCCTGAACCCGTTTAAGATGAGACAAAAGATAATTTGTGTGAGTGCAAGAGGGTTGTATGTGCATAGCTAACCACGTGATACATGTGTGTGCTGCCATTTATTGGATCTCACTGTTCGCCTGAAGCCACGTTTCAGAGCCCTAACAACGACTTGACCTAAACATCGAGAAACGAAGAGTAAGTATGTTCCCGCATAACATCTTTAACAACCTCACTGGCACAAGACGGGGTACTCGCCCACATAATCCCTAAGATCGACGGCATCTTGCCCTGTGCTACTCCATGTGCAGAGTATGCCTGCCCTTTTTGGGAAAGGATCCACCCATGCCCAGAAGCTTGAACCAGCGTTAATGCCTCCTGCCGGCTATCACAACAGGATGCCTCCGTCCAACCCCAACTGAAAACTTACACATCCTAGCAGGATTGCTCCACCAGACTCCTCTAGCGTAGCGCGAGCATGCAAGAGCGTCGCTGTCCCAGTATCCAATGTGAGCACCCTATGTCTGGACAATACCTGCTGCCAACCGTCTTAAATCCAGAGAGTTTCTTAGCAAAAGTCCCACCTCTTGAAACAGTCTCTACGGAGCTTAAGAGACTCGCCTGTGGAAAGAAAGACTTGCCATCAACCAGTTAACATCTATCGGTATTGACCCCGGTGAGTGCATCTCCCACTGAGCTGACTCCTCATGGTCTAAATGGCGATGTCTCAAGATTGAGAACCGGAATCGGCGAATCTAAGGTTTCCTTGCAAGAAGTGGGGCTATCTGGAAGCAGATCAGGATCCCTACCTGGTTTTGTGGAACAGCATCACAGACAATGGGACATCATTTGGTCTGCCCACTGCTGGAGCAAAAATGTCAAACAAGGACCTTGTGGATCCAGTGAATCAGCCAGACGTTGTACCCGGACCCATCTCTGGCTGGATCATATTTGAGACCACCGTGTTTGGACACTATAGGAAGCAGAAGACCTAATAACACTCCTGAACACAACCACGAAATAACCACAACTGTTCTACATTATGGTATTTTGTGGTATTTGGTGGGCTCCTGGTAGCACACTTACGTTAACAGTTTTTTTTGCATAGATGTCCAGAGGAATAGCCCATTCCCTACAACCAAATTTAAAAAAAAAACACGACGGGAGGCCAAATTTTAGCGTAGCCATCCGGTGAGCCTCTGGCGAACATATTTGTCTTAAATGATTTTTAGGGTACAAGCCCCCTTCTCTAAAATAAATATGGTCTTAAAACTTGGGTGCTTGATGCCAGTTTTAACCTTATCAATGACAACTTTGATCTCAAACTTGATTTTTTTTTTTTTTAACAACATATCCGGGATTTTTTTTTTATTATGGCCAAAATTCCGTAAATTTCTGGAAAACTTACATCTCTGAGTTTGTTTTTGATGGGAATTTCCGTTAAAGGGCTGCTATGCACTTATGACCTTCTTGCACTTAAACAATGAATTAATACTTACTACAATGAAGAAATTTGCCTGAGCACCCAAAGAACGCAGTCCTAAGACCTTTCTCAAGATTGGCCTGTTCTACACTTGAATGTATTGCTGACAAGAGATATAGAGTGTTCGGAGTTTTACACTTACACTAATAGTAGTTATGTACTGCTGAGAGTTTACAGCTACAATATCCGTACTGAGATTAGTGTCCTTTGTCCCAACTTAGTTGAGACCAACTATTGAAAGTAGGGACCTTGAAAAAGTTCGTTTTAAACTTATACAAGTTTCAAATTGTTATGACGAACAAAATATTTTTTTTTATTTTTATATTTTTTTTTTTCAGTTGCTTTTTTGTATATTTCATCTTGTTTAATGTCTTACATAAACCTGTGTTTTAAAAACCTAAACCGGGGTTAGTGTATCCAATTATGGACCGTTTTTCTTCAACACTACTCTAAAGTGTGACATAACAGGTGAGAGAAAAAAGGTTATGTTTCTCAACCTTCCATTACACCATTCAGATTATGGCTGAAGAAAAAAATCCATTCATGATAACTAACCCTGGTTTATACCAAGTCTAAAGTTAGATTCATTTGTATTCTCGCTTGAAGCCTAACTGGATAATCATACATGCATTCTGATTTTTTTACCAACTGTTAATCATTGACTCACAATCCATTTTGAAATCACTTCCTATCATATCTGCACTGACTTACTTCATCATCAATCACTTTATTTTTCAATATCAACACATAAATCTTACAAAGCTGCAGAAACAATGATATTGAGGAGAAGATGCGAGAGGCCATATGCCAGATGCCCCTAAACCTAACCACCTAAAAGTTTTCATACAAACAAACAAATGATGCACACACACATACATACAAACAGAACATGCCCCAACAAACTCATTCATATTCAACTACACTTATAGATTTAAATGATTTCTAAACCTTAGTATTTTTAACATCATTTACTTATTTGCTGAGATCCCTGTGTCTCGTCTTTTTAATCTATATGCACAAAATCTAGTCGGGAATCTTTGGGATTTTAATACATCAATTTACTTGGGCTGAAATTAATACAGAAATAAAATATTTATGCATGAGCAATTTTAAAAAAGGCCAGTTCAGAGAAAGGGTATCAATCCATGGAAGGGCACTGATAGATAAGAGGGCATCTGTGCATACCATAAGAGTTCTGGACCATTGGTTTCTTTAATAGTATTTTACTAGATGCGGTCCGTTGATTTGGCTATCACTTGTGTTTTGCGATCACCCTGGATTGAATGACCCTCAGGTTTTGTGCGGTTCTTTGACCTTTCAAACGACCCTGCTTCCCCTTGTCATGAGCTATATACAATTTTGTCATCAACAATCGCCCCACCCATCAAGTTTTCGCCTGGCTACGAAGTTTAACCCATTTGAACCTCCTTTGACCCTTGAATGACCCTGATGACCTTGTTGTGACCTTTAGATTTGTGGCATCAACAATCACCCCCACCCTCAAGTTCATGTCCAACACCAAGCATACCCGCTAGATGAGTAAGACTGGCATGTTGGTTTCGACCTGATTAGTGCCAGCCGGGTGTTTCATATCCCATGGTCAAAGCATGTGTATGAAACACGGCCAAGTTACCCATAATGGCCCTACATGACTTTTGGCCCAAATAACCCCCTCGAAAACGTGACCAAAAAAGTGGTACGGCGAAACCTACCACCACACAAAACTCATATCCATACCTAAAAAGCACCACGGCCAAGGCTACCCGAAAACGACATGAATGTCTTTGGACCCCAAAATGACCCCTCGAAAACGGACACAAAACTTGTACGGAAAACTACCAGCATACCAAAACTCATATCCTTTCGTCAAAGCACGGCCAGATTACCAGATAACGACCCCTGGATGACCTTTGATCCCAAAATGACCCCTCGAAAATGTTTCCACAAACTTGTACGGTGAATTCTACGCACCATACTTACACTCATATCCATAAACGTCCAAAGCACGGCAGTTTATCCAATAACTATGCCCCTTAATGACCCTTTGCAGAGCTGCCACTTTGTGAGATTTTGGAAGTCAGGGGATTTGAATCGTTGGATCCAGGGATGATTTTTGATTTTTGTCATTTGTTATGGTCCTTTTTACCCTCGGGGTTTAGTTTCGTGTTTTTTGTTTTCTTTTTAGTGGTGGTGTTTGGTAGTTTTTTAGTGTGTCTGTTTGGTTTGGTCTGTATGAATCTCCTTTGGCTCTGTTTGATTTCACATTGTTTTATGTTTGTTTGTTTTGTAATGTGTTTGGTCCTATTGTGGTTTTTTTGTGGTTTGTCGTATTGGTGGTTTGGCTTAGTATGAGTGTGTTTTTGTGTTTTTTCTGTGTGTGGTGTCAGTGTTTTGGGTTTTCGTTATTTGCTTGGTTTTTGTATTTGTGTTTTTTCCTGTTGTTTATGTGTTGTTACTGGTTTGTTTTCGTTGGGGGTGTTTTGTAGTGTTTTTTCGGTCATGTCGGTATTTGTTACGGGTGTTTTTTTGTTGGTTTTTCGTTTTCCTGGTGTTGGTGGTGTTTGTTTGGGTTGGTTGTGTTTTTCCGTGTTTTTTGGTTTGTCCGCCACCACACCTCTTGTTTGGTTATGGTTGATTTTTTATTCATGTGCCTCTGTTGTGTTTTATTGTGATCTGTTTCCTTTGTTTTTGGGTGTTGTTTGTCTTCTAGTTTGTTGGTCCATATACGTCATTCTCCATTCACATTTAATTGTTGTATTTGGTAGTTTTGTGTCCGAGTGCGACCGATTTCATGTTCTCTTGAAGTGTTATTTTGGTTGTGGTTGCTGTCGGGGTTCTATCTTTGCAGGGGTACGTGGTTAGGATACCTTAACTTGTTACATACATGTAAAAATCTGGTGATTTTGGTGTATGAGTTTTTTGTTCAATGTTTGCTGATTTAGGCAAATCACTGATAGTGTCTTTTAAGTTATACCAAGGTCCTCAAGATGGATACAACCAATTGTGGATCCGTTTTAAAGATCAATGTGAAAGCTTCCCACAAGTTTTAAGGACTGTCACAGAACTTGTCCATTTTGGAGTTTTTCTATCAGCAGTGACTGACATTAAGCGGTTGAATGTACGGAAGTCATACTTGAAATAGGTTCGGTACTTGAAAACGGGAGTCCACCTCCATGTTTTAGTGAACTGCAGTCAGGGGTACGGGTTGAGATATGTGAGCTTCAGCTCTTTAAAATGTAAGCTTTCACACAAAGCAAATGGGACTGGGCTGCCTCCGCCATCTAACAGCCCCCATTTAAGGAACTGTCAGTAAGGAACTAAGTCCATATGAGAATTTTGTTCAAAACAAAAGATTTGAAATGAACATGTCGAGTGGGTTAAAAGGAAAAGTCCAACTTTAAGTAGTGCTGTGACCCTAAGGTAATGACGTTCCCGGGGTACCGTTAGTGATTTTGCGGGCGAGTACCCCAGGGTACCGAACCGCTGAGTGCAAAATTCGGCAACCTAAGTTAAAGAAAAAAATCTCCCTGACAATACATACCCTGGGTGGCAAATATTTCCATGTTTTTGAAGTTAACGGCTGAAAACACACCTGTTCTATGTAATTCATAAGAAGAACTGTTTATTTACTACAATCGGTACTTTTATTTAACTTTATTTCATCTAAACGCATTCACAACGTAAAAACTGATCGTGGAACACCCGTCACTTGAAACAAATCGGCTGAGATTGACGTAACACAGCCCGAGTAAGCTATTACCACCTAACGAGCCGACCTAAACAACCCCGCGGGAATGAATTTCCCATCAAGGGAGTGTGGAACTGAGGCCATCACGAATATACTAATATACACCAACTCGTAGTCACTTCCAGCTCGCGGCCCTCGTTTACGTACTCGGTCTGTCGTCTGTACTGTTTTCAATCAAAGTCTACTCATGCTGTGCAATGTGCTGTAGCCTAGGTAATGTTGTATTGCGCTTTGCGGTTAATACGCCGCAACAACTTGTCCCATCAACGATAATATCAGCTTTTGCGTCAAATCTGGGTATACATTAATGATATATGTTTTTCATTCAGGAATGGTAATATTTGTTCGTTGAGTACTCGTGAGTAGACAATGAAATGTAAAATTTTAACTTATCTTTTTTTTAAAAGTGACGTTCGGGAACCCGCTCGATAAATTCTGTCCCGGGTAGACCCGGTCCACGGGCGGGTAACCCGGGAATATGTCCACCAAAGGACCCTACTTAAAAATGGCTTATAACTTGAAACGGAGCCCTCTACAAACATGAACTCGCAATCATGAGATAGAGCTCTTTAAAATAAAGCTTTCCCGAAAAAAAATTGACCGGGCCTCACCGTCTGACATCCTCCCGTTTCGGGAACTGTTAGTGGAGAACAAAGTCCACAACCAGGCACGGAAAATATTATACTTAACACTTTTGCATAATAAGCAATGATGAGCAATTTTCAAAAGGCAAACAGCAAATCACAACAGGTATTATCTTTAAGGCCTATCCCTTTGCACCACTGCACTGGAGTTATTTGTTTACACTTTAAAGACACAGCATACCCTATAGTATTTTAAATGGTTTAAATATGAAACTATTGCGGTGCTGGTCCATCCGAAGTCGGGAGAAAAACGATGTCAGAAATAGAGCTAGGGAGTTACCGTTTAAATTTCCTATCCTTTACACTCACACGATCTGTATTTTCGTTCGTTAAACGGTCAAAACAAGTAAACGACTGCCTAATTTGGCGCTCCCACGGAAATGCAATTCCTGCACCAAAAATCGTTCGTAATCGGGTTACCCGAGCTTTGCATTCGATCATAATATCATCTTGAACCATAAAAATGTTGTGTTGTAACCTTACCTATGTTATGTTTTAATCCAAATAAAGCTTGAATCTCCCAAAGATTCCCCCATCACGACGATTAACTGTGGGAGCTGCCATTTGACCGGGTTTTTTTTTGGGACTCGATCCGGTGGTACTATGTCTAATCGCCTCTTTCACTGAAGTCACTGCGTTATTGGGGCGTGTTATGCGGTGTATATGCCCATATGCCGAAGTCGCTCCACTCCCGTACAAGAACTTGGTAAAAGGGGGGTTCCTTCCCAGTTGTTTTCCGTAAAAGTCGGCAACCATTTCTAGAAGAATCAGGAGCGCACTGGTTTCCTTTACTTTTCACAAAAAAAAAAAAAAAAAAAAAAAAAAAAAATGACGGCGGGGGTATTTGGTGAAACTGTTACTTCTCACTTAAATAATATGAAACAAAGTTAGTAGGGTTGCCGACGTGTACGTGTAAACGTTTAGTGAATTTTCTAAACTGTAGGACTCCTTGTCCCGTTCATGTAAATGTTTAAACGTTTACACGTCCGACAAGCACTATTCAGAACCATCTTGAACAGACTTTGTAACTTTAATAGTCGTTTGTGTCGTTAATCATTTGTAAAGGCCTATCGTTTTGCCTAACTAAATTTACATTGTGGTTTACTTTTGTTAGTGTGTTTGCTTCAATTTGGTGTTGTTGGGAGTGTCTCTCTACGATTTTGAAGTCAACAACAGCCATCTTTTTCCCAGTGACCCCCTGATGACCTTTGACGCCCACAAATGACCCTCCTCCAAACTCGTGACTCCTCGACAACCCCCCTCGTTGACGGTGGGAGCTCTCCCATCCGTGTTTAGAGCAGAACAGTGGTGTGTGTTGGTTTTGGGGGTTTGTTTTGTTTTGGTGGGGTTGTTTTTTGTGGTGTGTGTGGGGGTGTTGGTGGGATGCCAAGAATTCATATCCGTCCGTATTTGGTAAAGGTACTGTGTGTGCGAAATTGTGGTTTAAAGTACTGTACGACACCACACAGCCCCCAAAGTTTTGCGTTTAGTATATAGCATTGTTTTACCATATGGGTGGTGGGGTCGATAGGTTCAGATGGGGGCCACTATGTGGAGGTAATAGGGTGCACGATGGGGTCAACTCATGTAGGTCATTTTCGTGTTAGTTTGCGGGTTCGTGTTGTTTAGTGTATTGGTGGTTGCTTTTGTCGGGCATTCAGCCAGGTAAGGTCCTTGGACCGTGTGTGAGTTTCCGTGTTGTATTTGTGTGGGTTTGGGGCGTCATTATTGTTCATGTTGTTGGTGTGTTGTGGTGGTTTTGCAGAAGTGTTTATTATTATTCTATAGGTGTGTGGACACAAGAGTCTTGTGGGTGTGTTCCGGCCATATCCTGAGTGTGTCGTGAGCGGCCACTGCTATGGGTTTGCGGCACTTATGAGACTGTTGGGTCCGTGGAAGCTGTGGGTGGTTTGGTATCGTGGGTAGACGTGGTGGAAGGTGGTTAATGCTGTTCATGAGTTGGTGGACGACGAACAGTTGGTTACAATCACACTCCAGGTTTCCACGACGGCAATTGGCTTCTGGTTGTGGGTGCAATGCGTTCTTTGTTGGTTAGTTTGCGTGTGTGTTGGCATGCAAGTGGGTCGCGATCTATCGGGTGATATTGCAATTATTGTGTTGGAGGTTGTCGGGTCGTGGGGTGTTTGTGTTTGGATTAGGTGGTATATGGCCAGGCGTTTGGGGCCAGGTTAGCAGGGGGTTTGTGTGATACGGTGGTTGGGTGTCGGTTTTTGGGTTGTGTGTTCTTACCTTATCTATAAGCTGGGTGGGAGGGTATCAGATGAGGTGTCAGGGCATCTGGTAGCAGAGAAAATTGTCAGGGTTTTATACGGTTTTAAAAAAAAATGTCTCTACCAGAGGTGTAGTACGGGTGGGGTTTTCGTATGTTGGCAGGCCATTGGTCCTTTGAGGAAATCCTCGATCAAAAAATAGAGGATTACTAGCTGACAAAGTTCCCTGACTCTTGTTGGGTATCGCGGTTATTTGTGACTGTGGAGTATTCCTGTAGTGGGTCAAAATGTGGAGAATTATCGGGCAGATGTGTTCCAGATGAGTTGCCGCGTAAGATATTGATAGATGCTTATCCGCAGCCACTGTATGTTCAACTTTTCCGCTAGTCTTTTCAACTAAGCGGGAAATGTACAGGTAAAAGTCGAATGTTGGGCCAATCATTTAGTGGATCAAGCCGTCGACACAGGTACTAGTCCTAAGAACCGTCTTCCAAGGCAAGTGGTGTTGGGCGTCTACTCTTGCTCCTGGATATATATTTATCTCGCTGGTGTAGGTTGATTAAAAATATTGTCCGAGTATTCCCGTGTTGGTCGTCATGTGTAGTACGCAGATGGCGTCTTTGTTTTTCGTCTGGATTGTGACTTAATCGAATATTTTAATATCTAGGATAAATTGTATATTAGAGTGTCTTCAACTTTCAAGAACCACTTATAATAGTCCTGCAGACCTGGCTTTCAACCGTTTCCAAGGCTCCTTAAAACATCCACGGGTGACATCGTTAGAGGAAAGCCACGCTGGCATGTACCATTGTCGCAGCAATGTCCTTTCATGTCGAAAACACCAAACAAGAACTGAAAATAATGACACCAGATAAGGTTTCTCAGCGTACAGCCAAAATATTTTTCTCAAACACCTCCAATAACGCCCATTACCTAACTAAATCTACCTTTGCCGTCCAACCAACCAACCAACTTTTATCCTCTATAACGTAAACATTATGCATAGTCATTATAACTAAATGCCATAAAAAAAGGCTTGCCTTCACCAGGCACGATACCTCGGTACGATACCAACATTTGCATAAGGTACGATTTGAAATATTGTGGCAGCTTCTTAAGTGGCACATGGTTTGTGGTCTCGCTTCGGTACTTTTTGCTGAATCTGTCTCTTGAGACGTTTGGTTTGCAAAATACCGCTGAGTTATTAACATACCTTAAGTTTGAGTCTCAAGTAAACAACTTTCGGTGTTGGTATCATGCCTCTAATAATGCGGGCGACCTTCATCCCGTGGTTTATTTACACTAAATCTCCTCAGTAATGAACTGCGGTGCACTTGGGCAGTTTTGACCGTCAGTCCCTTAGGGTTGTGAATCCCTTGAATGTCTTGGTAGAGTTATGGTAACACGATCCGACCATGTTCCAATGTTTCGCCCGAAATAACATCCGACATAGACCGGGGTTAATAGGTGCACACTAAACCCAATAGCATTCAGTAAGACAGACCGGCACTAATGCGCTTTGCTTATAATGGGACATGTCATTTCGCAAGGAGAGCTTGAAAAGTGTACTAAGAAACAAACTGGATTGGACCGCAAGGGACTGAGCGTGCCGTCGGTCACGTGAAATTTAAAAAGATCAAGCCAGACAGACGAAGTCTGCCGCGTTGTGGGTCTGACTCCGCTAGGGGCATCAGTTTTTGGTCATAAATGGGCCTTGTCAGTATTACCGTTTAAACGTTCACGCGGAGGTAGTCGGAGGGGGGCTCTTTTTATAGCGACGTGTAGAGAATGGGGGGTGCTGCTAACAGTGTATACGGGGGACCGGCCTTTGTACGCGTGCTCCTTTTAGTCGGGGGAGGGCATTTGTGTCATATCGGGGACTGAGGCAATTAAACAAAATGCCAACAAACTTCTTTTACAGAAATAGGCGCCTGAAATTGACAAATTTTTATCACGTTTACTACAGCAAGAGATGCGGCCCGGATGCGGCGTGGTGGGCTGGAGAGCCCGGCGTATGCGGTGTCGGGTCGTGGTGAATGGTTATGTGCCGGGAGGGGCAATGGTCGTGCCCGCGATGGACACCTAAACCCGAGTACCTTGATTATAGTTTTGTTTTGGTCAGTGAGGCATTGCACTACACTGAGTGTTCGATGTGTTTGGACGTGGGTGTCAGGGGGGGCGGGGGAGCCGCGAGCGAGACTAGGGTGGGGGGGGGTCGTGTCAGGGTGCACTAAGTCACCTAATGCCGGGCTGCCGGACAGTTGTTACTTGTGTGGTGCATAACCGTGTACTAGAAGGTGTTGGGGTAATTTTGACAGCATTCATCGGCCCAGTAAACACATAGATTGAAGTGGGGGTATGCATTTATTAAGAACATACCTGTTTATGGTCACATGCATTTTTTATATCAATCCTATGCATCGTGAAAATATCCTACACCGTCATAATTTATTAGCCGATTCGGCTACTGCGCAGAGTCAGAAGTCGGCCACGTGGTCGCTGACTTGGGGCAAGATTTACCCTGGAGAACATGAGGTCACTAGGCGAGGAGTGGTTTTTTTTTGCAATTATATTTTTTCATGTACCAAGTTAAATCACGATATGTTACGCTTTTTGGAAACTTTGTACTTCGTTATAATGTTATCACGAGTTCTACTAGATGCAATACTTTCAAAATGGGCAAAAGTATTAAATTACCATGGCCCCAAAGAAACAAATCAATTAAGCAATATAATACGTGTCGAAAAATTTGTGTGGTAAAACAATGCAGCTGGTGCGCACTGATGGGTCCGATTTTTTTTCCTGTCTGCGCTCGGGGCGCTGAGGTCCTGGCTGAGGTGAGATAATCATGATTCTGTTAGGTTTGACAAGTAATAATTATTATAATTTTAAGAAATCTGATCAATAAAATGTGAGTTGTGAACCCGTATATACTGTGCGTAAGTAACAAAAGAGCACGCAAAATAATGTACTGCCTATGAATCACGGGGCGGGAGTTTCCCCAGGGTGTAGTTTTCCCTTTTTATTGGAGCTCATTGTCGTCTGCACGAATTCATATGGTGATTGACCTGGGAGGGGTATCGTCTTCCGTTTAAACTGTTTAACACCGTTCGTCGGACTTTCCGTTTAACCGGCGTAGGCAATATTAACCGTAAACTGACAGCCCTGTCAGAAATGCAAATAAAACGGGGCCGACTAGTAGAGAAACTAAGGAGCCGACATTAAAGACAGGATTTAAAACAGACTCGCGCCGCTCTTCCGAGTAGCAATAACAGTTAAATCATCAAATCAGATGTTTGCAAATGTCTGTACCAAGTATGGGTATCCTACCATACCCTACATACTGAGTAAGGGATCGAAAAGCAACCTAACAAGGACAGGGCATCAGATTTTTTTAGTCATTAGTGCCGTGCCCTCGACATTTACTACTACATGTAATTGAATGGAGATTCCTATCTTTGAACACTGCCGTTTTCTTTGTATTCTGTCAAATCTATCTTCAGTTGGAAAAGGTACTTAGTGAGAATTCTACAAGGCTTATTCTTCACTTTAAAGGTGCACCACGAGAGTTTTCAGATGACAGGTGTCCCTAAAACTTGTGAAATTCCTGATTATTGCACTATTAAGACTTGGAATCTGGCTCAAAAATTCCTCTGTTGAAGGATTAAGCTGAAAATGTTTCTTTGGTACAAAAAAGATGTGAAATTTGCTATCTAATTTCGTATAGGAGCAAATCCGACATTCAGCCTATGTTCATATGAATAATAGCAAAATCAGAATCACCATCGTCTTTTATGACATCTCTGTCAGACCAATTCAAGGTAAGAACTCTATTGAAGTCTAGTCCTATACGAATTACTGATTATGTACACATAGAGTGGTTGTGTGGGGCCTCAAAATCGTCTTGTTATCAGCCTTACTTTCCTGGGGCGAACTATAGTGTACACATATTGTGTGACCTCTTCTGGATAAAGTACTGATGTCAGGTTTCTTTAAGTGTTAATTTTTAATTTTTAATCAGAATATATAGTTGGCATTTTTGAAACTATAAGTTGAGCTACATATCTTGCTGAAACATGTAAAATAACCTCTGTTTAATTCCTGCTCAAACTGGGAAAAAAATAACATAGCACTATTAAAATATTACCAGTCCTCATAAATGCAGTGGAATTACGGACTACACGCCTGGCATAATTATAATTGTCTAGGTAGTCAGCCCCGGTCATATATTCACTTTTAATTGGTGGGGGCGGGGAAGGGAGGGGAGAAGGGGGGGGGGGTGGGAGGGGGGGATAGGGGGGGGGGGGGGGGGGGGAATGGGGGGGCGAGGAGGGGGGGTGGGGGGGGGGGGGGTGGGGATGGATGTGGCCTGAGGATATTCTTATTTCCTTTTATGATATTTAATAGCAGGCTGTGTTAATGTGGCCACACCTACACCCGATATAGTTTCTTGAACTAATGGGGGGCCCATACGGATGGGTTGCTAAAGCGAGAGGCGCATAATGTAGCGACACCTCCGTCCATTCGCTGCTCCATGAGGGCTTTAGGTTATAGATTGTCTCCCATGGTACATTATTTTCTATCTCAGAATAGGGAATTAAAATGTATAGTTTGACAACACTTAAGGACCAATGAGGTCTGAAAGGGGAATTATAAAGGATACCCTTTGTTAGTTTTATTTTGCCCACCCTTAGGTGCTTGTTCCGATAATCTTTGGGACCCCCCGAAAAATATAATAAAAACCCGAATCGTTCACGTTTTATCTCAAGACATGAAAGGCCATATCTTTCTGTCGTCCTGAAATTTCAGACTTCAAAGTTCATTTTCTTTCTCAAGATACTATAAATCTACCATTTTATCGTCAAAACCTCAATATTAAGCACAGTAGTGAATAGGGTTTGCACTATGCTTCTCGCGTCTAGCATCAAACTGCAAATTTGTTTTCCCCACGGCACTTGATGATCATTTTGTAATACAAGTTCAGGCTCTCATCTCAGTGGACAACACGACAGACAAAGCAATTGGAACAAGCCCCTTTATTTACCATTATAGATGCACGAGCACTTCTTGTACTTGGATGCATAATTCCTTTGTCAAGACGATCAACACTCAAAACCACTCCTCTCCCCATAAATTTCTCCCCATCCATATTTTCTGGCATTGTACTGCAGTTGTCTCAATTCAAAGAGCACAACTTAATTCACCATATCCGGAGTCAATTGTTAATTTTATTGGTTTAAAAAGTCTTTACCCAAATGTTTTTTTGTTTTACTTTTTAACACTCCATCAAAAAGGCACGGGATGTAAGAAGGCCTGAAGATCAAAGCCTGAACAGAGTCCTGAAAGTGAGTGAATTTTGGGCAAAAAACGGGCTTGAATAAATTGTGGAATTTTGAGTAACCAAAGGCCTGAATTCAGGCTATTGCCTGAAACTTACATCCCTTAAATTAAAGGGAGCCCTTATTGTTCAATACTTTTCTGCAAGAAGTTTTAGACCTATTTATCAAAAATCTGCAAAGGTGGAACCATTTACCCTGCTGGCCGCTGCCCCCCCCCACACACCACACTTATTATGGGCAAGTGACACCCAAAAATCTCTGCATAATGGATCTTCCAATTAATATTTGTCCCTAGACAGGTACCTATTAAGAATGTAATTGTTGATGCATTCTCTGAGCAAGGCATTTTCTCTACCCCGATATAGCTACATGTATCCATAGCTTATCATGTACTTATTTAAAGTTAAACTCAACAAAACTGTGCAGTTAATTGTATTCTTAGAAAATCTGGAGGAAATTTGAGCCTTTTTTTTAAGAGAGTCCCGAGACCAAAAACCACTTTTGCAGATCAAAGGGAAGGCAATTAACTTTCGCACATTTTTTATCCCATACACTTATTTGGTATCCACTCAGTAATACCGAAGCAATTTAAAAACATTGAAGAGGAGTTTTAAGGGTGATCTTTTACCAATGCAATATATGACAGTCAAAAATATAAGAGCCACATAATATGATAGGTAACAAGCATCATGGATGCAGAGCCTATCCATTGGATGTATTCAAAGAGGACAATATTTTTGCGACGCCCTTATTTTACTTCCAAGGGAAAATACTATGATAAACTTGGTTGACTTGGTACAAAAAATGTTGGTACCGTAATTAAGAACAAGGTGGTTCTCACCCCAGTCTTGCCTCTCTCAAAAAAATGTGTACAACTTGTATGTGGCGTTAAAAGGTCATATACGGGTCAATGGGTGTAATTCTCTTAACACCCCCATGATCAGTGCTCATTCGACCTAGGCTGCAATTGGCTCCAATTGTTTCGGCAGAAGAGAAACTAATTATATAACTTTACCCTAACTGACAAATTGCCCCTTTAAATCACACACATAGCTTTGACCCAATCTGTTTAACACCCCATATTGGTCACGTGTTCATCAGTTGAGTGATTCTTCCAAATGACTTTTTGGTTTCAATGCAGTGACCTTGAGCCAATCTGTTACCCCCATGGAGTTTTGGGCTAGTGGATCTTCGACCAAGATTTGGTGATTAAGCAATTTACTGCGACTGAAAAACAAATTCATAGACTTTCGAAGATTGCCCTTAATTGGCCCAATCTTGCACACCTATATGAACCAAGCTTGGACCCAGGGTTCTTCTGACCTCATTTGGTTGAATGGGCTCAAGAGTTTGGGCAGGAGAGAACCAAATTACAAACATCTTTAACACCGAATGACCAGACAGGACATAAAGACAAACTGCTTATCTGTTTTAAACACTATAATAAATATAACAATATTAACTGTTTGAACACTATTAAACCTAGCATTCAATCTTGCTCATATCATATCAGGTTTATTCTGTTAACAAAATGCTAATTGTAGCACAAAGATCACTTTTAGAAGTCCTCCAATTAGTTAGCTAATTAGCTATGGATAGAACCGTATCTATATAATAATACCGGTGGTCTGTCAGTGTGTCTGTCTGTCTGTCTGACCCGCGTCTATTTTCCTTTTCTCGGAGACCGCGCGGATCGCACGTATCCCCTGAAACTTGGTGGGGGGTGCCCCCTTGCCTTCCTAAGACCGAGTTTGTATTGGTTAGTGAATAAAGGTCGTGGGTCATCAAGGTCAAAAGGTCCAAATGACCGTGTCTGATTTTCTCGAGACCGAGGATTGCACGTTCGAAAACTTTGCTGGGTGGGGTGCCCCTTCAAAGAGTTCAAATGGACCGTGTCTATTTTCTCGGAGACCGAGGGTCGCACGTTCCTGAAACTTGGTTGGGTGGGTGCCCCTTGACCTTTTCACTGACGGCGGGTAATTTTGGTGAAAATTTTGACTTCAGCAATTAAAATAATACTGAAAAAAAGTTAGTAGGGTTTGCTGACGTGTAAACGTGTAGTGAATTTTCTAAACATGAAGTGACCCTTCCGTTCGTGTAAACGTTTAAACGTTTACACGTCACAGCACTAGTCAGAAACCATTTGAACAGACTTAGACTTTAATAATCTTGTGTCTTTAATTCACTTTGTAAAGACTATTATTTTTTTGCCTAACAATGTGTTACTTATTTCTTAATTATTAAACGTTTTGATTTCAACAACACCATTTTCCATGACCCCTTAATGACCTTTGACCCCAAAATGACCCCTCCAAATCGTGACCACAAACCTCGTACGTTGGAGCTCTACCACCACACCAAAATTCATATATCCGTATGTTACAGGACGGCGAAACGCATAGCCGGACAAACCCACAAGCCCACAAAGTTGATTTTTTTTAGTAATATAGATTTTGACCATATGGGGTCAAAGGTCACATAGGGCCACTAGAAGTAAAAAGGGCACATGGGTCACCATAGGTCATTCTACGCATACCAGTAAAAAGTCCTGGACCAGTGGTTCCTTTAGTTTGTCATAGCATTTTAGTTGCAGAAGTGTTTTATTATATATATTGACAAAATGGGGTCAAAGGCCATACAGGGTCATTAGCGGCCACTCTATGTATACTCAATATGAGACTTGGGTCAGTGGTTCTTTTGACTATACGTGTGAAGGTAATCGGCAAATGTACACTAAACAGTTAACATTTACACTCCAGGTTCCCACAGCAATGCCTTACAATGCTCTGTATTGCAGCAAGCTCGATAACAATCGTATATGAGTCTCTTTTACAGCAATACATTGACGCTTGGTTAAACACATAATATTGGATATCAGTAAGGTCATGGCATACTGGTAGCAGAGAAAATTGTCGGGTTTTACAGGTTTTAAAAAAAATGTCTATTAATTTTCGTATGTTTCAGGCCACTTTGAGGGAATATCCTCGATCAAAAATAGAGGATTACTACTGACAAATTTCCCTGACTCTTGTTGAACGATTTTAGGATATTCCTAGTCATAATGTAAGGAATTTCTGGCAGATGTGTTCCAAAGATTTCCGCTTAGTATTGATATGCTTACCGCCACTTATTTCAACATTTTCCGCTTTTCAACGAAGCGGGATATTAAAAGGTAAAAGTCGAATGTTAGGCCAATCATTTAGTGGAGCACCGTCGACACAAAGTAATATCTAAAACCTGTCAAAAGTAAGGCAAGTGTGTTTGTCGTCTCAACTCGCAATAGAATATATTATCACAGTGTAAGGGTTATTAAAAATATTCCGAAGTATGTCCACTGCTGTCGCAAGTGAATACCCTCTTTGTTTATCATATTTATATAATCGAATATTTATATCTAGAAAATGTAATATATTAAAGTGTCTTCAACTTTCAAGGACCACTTATAAATTCCAGAAAGTTCACAGTACCAAGGTGCCTTAAAACGGTCAACGTGGTGGAACATCGTTTAGAGGAACAGCCACGCTGGGCATGGTATGCATTGTCGCAGCAATATCCTTCATGTCGAAAACAGCCAACAAGAACTTAATAATGACAACCAGATAAGGTTTCTCAGCGTACACCAAAATATTTTCTCAAACACCTCCAAAATATAACCAATAGACATAAACTAAAAATTCTACACTTTGCCATCGAAATCAACAAACCCAACTTTTCATCCATCCTATACCGTAAACATTATGCATAATGGAAAAAAAGGCTTGCCTTCAACAAAGCACGATACCAAATTTCCTAAGGTAAAGATTTGATAGTTTTGCAGTTCTAAAGTAGGCAAATTTGGGTCTCTCTTCGTACTTTTGCTGAATATTCTTTGAGACTTGGTTGCAAAATACCCTGAGTTATTAACATAACTTAAGTTTGATCTCAAGTAAAACAACTTCTTTTGTATCATCTCTATATAGTCGAGCGACTTTACCTCGCTTGCCTCTCTCCACCCAGAGTATAAATGGGTACCGGCATCGGCTGGAAGGCAAAACAGACTCGCTGGCTGCGGGAGGAGGGCGAACCCCCCACAGCAAAATTATTATGATGAAGTCTGGCCCAAACGCAATGACAGAGAGATGGCACTCCGGCCTGCGGGCGCACCATTTGCATTTGCCATAAGATTAAATAACACTGTAAAATACTTTTAAAATCAGCCTTGAATTAAATATGCTGGAAATTTGTGGGGAAAAAAGTGTGTCGGCAAAAGTATGTCAGCAAAAAGTGTGTCATTGTAATGTCAACACCCTTTGGATCCTTGCTCAAGTCATAACATCATGCACGTGGAAGTGAGTAGTAAGTGCAATAGCTGCCATGTGATACATCTGTGTGCTGACATGTATTACTCTGAACTGATCTTTCCTTTCAAGTCAGGGCTCTTGAAATGCTTTTGGGCGATTTGCATTAATCAGTATGTTTGATGGGGAATTTCTGACCAAATGGCAGCGATTACACTTACAACCTTACTGCATTCACACAATGACATACACACATTGTATGAACAGATCTGGGGGTTTCCATTTATCACCATCTCGTATACATACTGTAATGGATCTTTAGGGCTTGGTTTACGTTGCGACTCCGCTTTGGGGACTTGTGATGGGTCCAAAAGAGAATGTCCATATTGAATTAGCTCCATTGCTCACCCAAGGCATGTACCATATGAAGGAAGTAAAAAGAAAGAAAAAGTGCTCTTATATACTACAGGCTCTCAAAGGGTCAAGTCTAACTATAAAACAACTTGGTGTATGAATTAGTACTTTCATGTGTTTTGCGATTCACCTGGCTTGAATGACCCTCGTGTTTGGGTTCCTTTGACCTTGAATGACCCCGATGACATTGCCATGACCTTTAAAATGTTCATCATCACAATCGACCCGCCCACCAAGTTTCGCCTGAAATACCCAACGGGTACCCCATTGGAGCTCCTGTGACTTTGAATGACCCCTGATGACCTTTGATCCACAACCAATACAGACTCGGTCTTCGTAGGTCAAGGGGCACCCACGTACCCACCAGGTTGCAGGAAGGTGCAATCGTCGGTCTCAGAGAACATATGCAGTCAGACAGACAGACACAGTGACAGACAGACCACCGTATACATATATAGATGTGCAAAGTTTGAACGTGGGGCAAAGGTCATTAGGTCATTAGAGGTCAACCTGTACTACCTCTATGGAGTCCTACAAGTTCCTTTGAGATGTTTGTGGTCACTGTAACTTATTTGCAGAAATTGTATATACTAGTGTGGAAGACAGCGCACTGCGGTGGATCTTCGCTAGCGGAGTATACCCGGTAGATGAGTATACTGGAATGTTATCAGAACAGAAACCAAGGCACTCGTATTCGACCTAAGTAGCACCCTGGGTGCTTCAGATCCATACGTCAAGCATGGGTATGAAAAAACACAGCCAAGTTAACCCAACCATAATGACCCCTATGACATGACTTCTGACCCCAAAATGGGACCCTCGAAAATGTGGACCACAAAAGTGGTACGGCAAAACTCTACCACCATATCAAACCTCATATCCATAAGCCAAAGCACGGCCAAGTTAACGATAACGGGACACCGGGATGACCTTTGACCCCAAAATGACCCCTCGAAAAAAACTGACACAAAATGTACGGCGAAACTCTACCACCATACCAAAAATCATATCCATACGTCAAAGCACAGCCATGTAACCCGATAACGACCCGGTGACCTTGACCCCAAAATGACCCCTCGAAAAACATGACACAAAATCGTACGGCGAAACTCTACCACCATACCAAAACTCATATCCATACGTCAAAGAATGGTTAAGTTGACCCGAAAACGACCCCCTGGATGACCTTTGACAGAGCTGCAACATTGAGATTTTGGGAATCAGGGAGATTTGATATTGGAATCGGAGATTTGATTAGAATCAGGGAGATTTAAAAAATAGCGCGCATTTCAGTGTAAACCTCAGCAAGAGGGATACCGCAAGGCTATGTCTTAAAGATCAATTGAAAGCTTCACATTTAAGGAACTGTCAGTAGGACCTTAGGTCCATTTGGATTTTTTTTAAAGAATGACATGAAAAAGGTTGAAGTAAAAGTAATTTTAGGCCTCGTAACTGAAAACGACAGCCACCTAATAGTGATGAACTGCTCATGAGATAGAGCTCTTTAAATAAAGCGTCCCAAAAAAAATTGACAGGCTCCGCCGTATGACAGCTACCATTTAAGGAACTGTCAGGTAGGAACTAGTACATAATGGAGATTAAAAAAAAAAATTATTGAAATGCAAAGTCAAAAGTAAAAGTCAACTTCAAAGGCTCCTACCTGAAAAGGGAGCCATCTACAAACATATGAACGGCACAACGAGATAGAGCTCGTAAAAATAAAGCTTCCGAAAAAAATGACCGGCTCGCATATGAAAGACCCGTTTAGGGCACGGTCAGTGGGAACAAAGTCCACAACCCGGCACTAAAATAATATAAAATAACACTATTCATATCAATGATGGGAGCAATTTCAAAAAAGGCAAACAGAAAATCACAACAGGGTCATTATCTTTTGTAGGCCTATCCCTTTGCAACACTGGAGTTAATTTGTTAACATTAAGACAGAGCATAGACTATATAGCAGTTAAAATGTTAATATAAAAATATTGCTGGCTGGTCCATCCGAAAGGCGGGAGAAAACTAGGTCAGAAACAAAGACTATATTATCTTTTTGCCTAAGAATGTGTTACTTATTTTCTACTTGTTATACGTTTTATTTTATCTCAACACCACCATCATTTTCCATGACCCTGAATGCCTTTGACCCCAAAAAGGACCCTCGAAAATGTGACCATAAAACATTTTTAAAAAAAAACTCTACCACCACACCAAAATTCATATACGTATGAAAAGGACGGTGAAAACACATAGCCGGACAACCCACAAGCCCACAAAGTGGATTTTTTTAGTAATATAGATTTTGAACAAATGGGTCAAGGTCACATAGGGCCATTAGAGGTCAAAAGGTACATGGGTCACAAGAGGTTATTCTGCGCTACCAGTAAGGTCTTGGACCAGTGGTCCTTTAGTTTGTCATAGCATTTTAGTTTCAGAAGTGTTTTATATGTAGATTGACAAAAATGGGGTCAAAGGCATATAGGGTCATAGAGGCCAATATATTACTCAATATGAGGGACTTGGGTCAGTGGTCTTTGACTACGGTTGAAGTAATCGGCAAATGTACACTAAACAGTTAATTCACACTCCAGATACCGGTACCCACGGCAATGCCTTACAAGATCTGTAATGCCAGCAAGCTTGATAACAATCGTATAGCATCTCTTTTACAGCAATACATTGACGCTTGGTTGCAACACGTAATAAGGATATCAGAGGGGTCGTGACATACTGGTAGCAGAGCAAAATTATCGGGTTTACGGGGTTTTTTAAAAAAAAATCGCTATTAATTTCGTAGTTTCAGGCCACTTGGAGGGAATATCCTCTATCCAAAAATAGAGGATATTATTGACAAATTTCGCTGACTCTTGTTGAAAATTTTTAGGATAGTACTAGTCAAACTGTAATACTTTCTGGCAGATGTGTTCCAAAGCTTAGTATTGATATGCTTACCGCCACTTATTCAAACATTTTCCGCTTTTCAACGAAGTGGGATATTAAAAGGTAAAAGTGGAATGTTAGGCCAATAATGTAGATGGAGAACGTCGTCACAAATATCTAAAACCCGTAAAAAGTAAGGCAAGCTGTTGTCGTCCCAACTCGCCATAGAATATAGTATCCCAGTGTAAGGGTTAGTAAAAATATTCCGACGTATGCACTGCTGTCGCAAGTGAATACCCTCTTTGTTTATCAATTTATAGGATCAAATATTTATTATCTAGAAAATTAATTATTAAAGTGCCTTCAACTTTCAAGGACCGCTGATAATTCCAGAACTGGTTTTCAAACAGTTTCAAGGTGCCTTAAAACGGTCAAGTAGTGTTACATCGTTTAGAGGGAACAGCCACACTGGGATGTATACATTGTCGCAGCAATGTCCATTGTATCGAAACTAGCCAACCCACAAGAACTTCATAATGACAACCAGATAAGGTGTCTCAGAGTACAACCAAAATTGTTTCTAAAAAGACCTCCAAAAATTAAACAATATTACATAAACTAAAATTCTAAAACTTTGCCGTCGAAACCAAAACCAAAAACAACAAACCCCAACTTTTCACCCGATCTTACCATAAACACTATGCATAGTCAGAATAAATGCCATAATGGGAAAAAAGCTTGCCTTCTGCAAAGGACGATACACGATACCAAATTTGCTAGCTACGGATTGATATTTTTGCAGTTTTTGTTCAATAAAGTAGGGGGACAAATTGTAATTTGCTGAAAAATTCTTGAGACTTGGTTGCAAAATACCCGAGTTATCAACATAACTCAAGTCTGACTCAAAGTAAAACACTTATTTTGTGTCATCTCTATAGAGTCGGTCGACCTTCATCAAGGGAAATTTGTTGCACTCAATTCTATCAAGTCAAATGAACTCGCAATTGTGTTTGACCTCAGTCCCTGGTAACCCCTTGGTAGATATGGTAACACGATCACCATTTCATTTTCGCCCCGAAGAACCCCACTAGAACCGGTAACAGGTGCACACATAAACCAATAGCATTCAGTAAGAAAGATGACCAGCCAATGACATCAAATGCATGTCCAAAACTTGACAAAAAGATACAAAGTTACCTAAACTGACTACCGTCACTAAAATTCAAAAAATAAAACCTACGGCGAAGGGCCATTAGCTCAGAACAATTTGCCGCTTGGCGAAAAAGGACATAAAACGGCAGAATAGTTGCGAAATAAGAGCCGACGTATTAAAAACACGCCGCTCTCGATGGCCATAATCCATCAAGTCAATGAATTGATGGATTAAAAACTCAGATACTGAGACAGAAAAAAACAGTGTCCATTCATGCAAGAATAACCCTGGTTTAAAACCCCATTTAAAAGTTAGACTGCCTTTAAAACCAGTTTAAAGGGTTTCAAATAAAGACAAATACACACAGTAGAGAACCTTTTCATAATTGACATTTATAACCTGGGATGAATTCAGTACCCTGCCACATCCTTCAACATGCAGTTAATTCTGTTGAGGCTGCCAAATTCATTAGGTGTTGGCACAATACAAAAATCTTCCCTGCAACCTTTTTAAAGCTTTCTTAAAATTGTTCAGTTAATCACTGCTATATGCTTTGATCAGTAACAAATAGGCTGGCCTCGAAATTACACACTGTACTATAAAGAAAAGCGTAGTTGTAATACGGCACAACAGATGAAATGAGCATGTTGCTTGCCTTTGTTAGAACATCATGGTCTGTATTCCAAGAAGGTGTTTAACAACTGTTTAGTTATAGGAGATAATTATTGAACTACGGAAAAGCATCAAATTTGTCATATTTATAGCAAAAGAAATTTAACACATTCTGTACTAACATCTATACTCTGTCCAGCTCGAAGTATGAATTAGCGACGTGGGCGTGTACATTGAACCGACTTTCAGCGCGCCCGTAGGTAAAGCACAAGCGCACTGCAACTGAAAGGCGGCACTGGGTGGACGCGCACGTAGCCACTTCATACTTCAGACAAGACAAAGTATATAGTATATATTACTTTTAAAAAATAATTTTAATGAATTCTTACTTATCCACCTCACTACTTCAAAGATGAATGATTGCTTAGTTAAACGATTGTTAAACATCTTTTTGGAATACAGGTCCATGAGTGTTACTGGATAAAACTTTTAAAACAAAAACCTTAGTGCTGCATGATCAAAGCAGAGTACCAGTTTCTTTGCATGTTGTGCATCCACACACTCATGCATGTATGCATACTATTTATTACATAATGCACATTTGCATTCAATACACCCAAAAATGCCCCACACATACACAATGCCGTAGTACCTTCAATGTATCTCTATTTCCCAGTAACAAAGTGTGGTATATAGTGCTCAGCTCTGCATTCCTTTCATCCCAAGAGGACATGCTATGCATCCTCGTTAACAAGAATGGTGAAAAAGTTCAGATTTTGAGCATACATTGGTGATACCGTTTTGGTGGAAAAAAAATGTATTTTGGATTAAATTCACTATACTATTTAGCGTACCTTTTCCATGGCACCATTAGCATCGACAAAAGTTGAGATAAAATAGCAATTTCCAAACTTGAAATCATGACTAAGTCTACATTATTTGTTGAAATCCCCCCTCCCACCCCCTCCCCCCGGCCTTCATCTTGCAAGTTCTTTCATTCAGCAATTCACTCAATACCAATAGGCAAATCTGCAGTCAAAAAATATATATTTTGACAAGTCCTGCATATTCTGAGACAGCCAAATTGCCAATAGCAATAAACAACTTTCCAATTTCTGTATACAACAGACACATCTTAGCACATGAATTTACAACACTGCATGACCTGTCAAGCAACAACAAAGCACATGAGGATGATAACAAGAAAAGGTAGCAAAACAAACAAGTCTATCAGAAACACATACTTTATGCAATCTTAACTTTCGATCTCTTACTACATGTAGCTCATGCTTGGGGATGTTCCCATCATATAGTAAAGTCAACCTGACAGATTACTTCCATATTCTATTTTGAGAATTGCACAATTAGTCCCTGTAGGAAGTTCAATAGGTGTGGAGTGCCCCGTAGCAAGTCTGACGGCTTATGCCGGGCTTAAATTGTTGTTGTTGTTTTCCTCACTAAACAGCTATTAAGATGGGGGTGAAATGACAGTACAAAATGAAAGGTGTGCATGTGAGAATTATTCATCTGATAATTTCTAAAATTATATGCACCAAGTTTTAATTTTGTATTTTTACTGTTTGTATTAAAATGTAATTTAATTACTAAAGGGGAAGTGTAGGTCTTTACGGAATGCGTATCAATCAGTTTCACAGCCTGTTCGCTGTATCATGCCATGGTTTTAATTACTTCTTTTTGCCACAAACAAATTTCAATTGTTTGATTTTCCTAAATATTAAAATTGTGGCAAATATGTTTTTATATTTTAGAATGGGTGGGCATATATGACATGCATGGTTTCAGATTCGACCTAGGTTTTACTGCCAAAAGTGTGAAGATGCTTTAACAATGTTCAAACAAAACATGTTTTCTAGGTTAAAATTTAGTGTAGAATCCAAATCTGAAGTCAAAAATAGGAAATGTTGGATGCGTTCCGAGATACCGCATTTTAGGGTATTGCGCAATACCGAGTCCCATTAAACCTGTGGAATTTTGCTGATTTGCATCTTGCTTTGATAAAAAAAATCTCAAATATTGTGCAGTTTGACAAAAAATTAATAATATATTCTTGTGGGAATATGTCTTGGGCATAATCGATTAACTTTTCAACAATGTCACCCTTTTCGGGGTTTTTTTCCCGGGTTCTCGAAATGCCAAATTTTAGGTAATACTGCAAATTGATAAAAAAAATTCTCCAATTTTAGACAGGATAAAAAAAGGTAATACCATAACTAGAGACTTGCTTTGGGCATAATCGATTAAATTTTCAAGCCTATAGCTCTTTTAGTTTTCTAGTAGTTCCAATTTTATTGAACAACAATATTTTTTTCACGCACTGGAAAAATCAAGGGGGTAAGGTTACTTGAAATGAAGCAAGTTAGGTATCAATGTGAAGTTTATTAAATTCTGCATAAACTGACAGGTAAACTAACAAGTGCTGTAGACCCTTCCTTACCCAGTTCAATTCTGAAACCATGTCATATGCAAGATTCTAGCAGAATCTATGATGAAGCGAAATTCAATGCAAAAAAATTAATGCATGCGAGGATCAAGTAAATGATACGACCCGAGAAAGTGACTTCAAATATTATATACAGGCTCAGAGAAACTGGCAAGCATTTAATTAAATAAAGAAAGGCGAAAAATACACGGTCTTGAACCCAGTTCTTTCACTATCTAGGCGTGAGATTTACCACTGGACTACAGAGAACTATGTATGTTTATGGGGATACCAGAGAAACAAATGCTAATGTATTTCAGTCTTATTTCAGAGTTTCAAGCAGCCGTAATTAAATATATTTATAGCGGTCCTCTCACTATCTAGGCATGAGATTTACCACATGACCACAGACTATTACGTAGATACCAGAGAAAGGAGCACTTACAGTATGTATTTCAGTCTTATTTCAGAGTTTCAAGCGGCCACAATTATACATTTTAGAAGGGGTGGCCTATATGAATGATTCTAGCAGAATCTATGACGAAGCGAAAGTCAATGCCAAAAAAATTATGCATTCGAGGATCAAGTAAATGATACGACCCGAGAAAGTGACTCTTCACATATATAGACAGGCTCAGAGAAACTGGCAAGCATTTAATTAAATAAAGGCGAAAAATACACGCTTGAACCAGTTCTTTCACGATATAGGCGTTGAGCATTACCACTGGAACCAGAGAACCTTGTATGTTTATGTGGATCCAGAGACAGAAACAAATGCTATGTATTTCAGTCTTATTTCAGAGTTTCAAGCAGCCGTAATTAAATATAATTATAGCGGCCATCTCACTATCTAGGCATGAGATTTTACAAATGACAACCAGACATATTACGTAGTACAGAGAAAGGAGCACTTACAGTATGTATTTCAGTCTTTAGTTAGAGTTGCAAAGCGGAAGAGCGCCACAATTATACATTTTTATGAAGGGGTGAGCCTATATGAATGATTCTAGGCAGAATCTATGACAAAGCAAAACTGTATTGTATGTTCATTTTTGGGGGGTTCATTTCTCCAGTGCACTGCATTTAGTAGGTTTATTCTTTGATTATGTTTGGTTGAATATGAGAAGAAATTTTGTAGGTAAAAGACTTGTCCTTGTCTTTGAGCATCAATCAGCAATGTCTCCACAGCAAGCAGTAGGTTGTTGTGGGTTTCGGTCGGGGATAGGCCAGGATCCAGTAACCAGTAACCTCAGGAAAATGTGCCCTAATTCCTCTAACAACATGCATGTTTTCAGGGGTGTAATTTAACCACACTGATCCTCCGGAAGTCAAGACTCGAGAGTTTTTCCCAGATTTTTCCGCGCCAATTGTTTTTCTGGCACACCTGCGCTCCACCCACGCCGGGTAGAACCCATATTTGTCCAGTCCGGTTCGAAATTCTGAAGACGCCCATCCTTCCCGTTTCCCTTCTTTTCTCTCCCTCCTCCCCCACTTTTCTTCTCTCTTTTCCCTTCTCTTCCCCTTTATTCCGTTTTCTTCTCTTTTGTCCTTCTCTTCCCCTCTTTTCTCCCCATCTTCTCGCCCCCATTTTTTCGCTTCTTTGCTCCGTCCCCATTCTAGTTGTCCGGGGGCATTCTGCCATCCCCCATGCTGGTTACGCCACTGAGTGTTAGTATCGTATACTATTCTCAGACAACCTTTAACATTTAGTATTTTCTTTGTCCAGAATTTCCGAGGGGGTTGAATTTGCAGTAATTGCCCCAAATAACTTTCTTTACCAGTATTATTAATGCAAAATACCTTAATTTCTGAACATCTGTCACAAACAATTTTGTGCCCATGCACATAAAAATGACCTTGCTATTTCCCACATCTTAAAGATTTTCTTTATATTCCCATTTATTTACTAGGCGATTGGATTGGGCATTTTAATTGTGATATAACAAGTTAGGATTGCGATGGGGGAACCTCCATAAACTTCGTCTCCACACAATCCAATGCTCTCAAGGTATCAGAAAGGAGCCACAGCACTCACACTGCACCCACATTCTTGATGGTGCTCATCACATGACAAGATGTTTTGATAGCAAACCCAGAGAGGTGTTTTGATCAATCCCATGATGCATAGCAATATCCATATACCTACGTACGTAAACAACACCTGTCAGTACTTAGGGATAAAAGTGTCCAAAAGTTTAAGAACGAAACCACAAGACCATTTCATAATCATGCAAAAAATTCCCTAAGTTTTAATGCTTTGTGGGCTTAAATGGGCATTAAAGTCAGGGTTTTTATGTGTTAAGAATAGGTTTTTATTGTGATCACACATGACCCTATTGAGGTGAATGGAAATTTCCCAAAACGGTGCATTGTGGGATGACTCAAAATACCCCGCGGATATCAACCGTTCTTACTGAACAGCATGGAAGGATTTTGACAATCGGCGTATTTAAAAGAACTCAGTGAGTGTGCATATAAGCGTGTCATGTTTATGATAGGAATATGGAGGAAGTCTGAGAAGCCTGACCAAAACTCAACGATTTACTTGTTATGACTGCCTGTGGAGCCGGGTCGGGGTACATGACATGTGAGAACGTCATCAAATATTAAAGTGCTTATTTTGAGGGACGGCGCAGGGATGGGTATGGGGTGGAAGCAAATGAGGTGTGATTAGTAGTGTTACTTTTCTCCACCCCCCTTATGTACGCATCTTCTCTTCCTCCAAGATTGGTCATCCTTCTCTACTTCCATTTTGTTTCAGCACTGGGGCATCCTGTTCTTAGATTGAGAATCTCTTCTTCCAGTTTTGTCATAATTCGCAACCATTGGCAGTACATCCAAACATAGCAACTAATTCATAATAAAAAAAAGTGGTGCTCTCGTAAAAAAAAATTGAAACATTTTTAGATTTTGATTAACAAGGTCTATGGGCACAAATTTGAAACCTGAACATCCCATATTAAAAAGCAAATTTTTATTACCACTCAAATTGAAAAAAAAACACACGAGCAAAAACAAACTTGGTGTAAACTCTGTTGAAAAAAAAGTAATATATTTAATCAACTTAGAAGTTGATCTCTAAATGGAGGACATTTCTTTTCCAGAAACGGGCCCCAGGTCAGATACATGGGGTGGGATCCAACCATTTTCCTGGATTGCCCTTCAGGCCTATCCCATAGATTAAAACCCAGAAGATACATGGCTTTATTTTGACATAAACCACCAAAGCACGCTTTCAAATGGTGTTTTTGTTTCTAGCACAGTTGTATTAGCAATTCGTATGCACATAAGTAATATACAATGTATGCATTTATCACCCATTTGAATGAAAACCGCATGTGTGCATAAATATGTTTGCTTGCATTAGGTGTGCTATGGCATAGTATAATACCAAGATCAGAACATTATTTACCTCCCAGGACATGTGGCTTAACAAATGGGAAAATAAGATTTATGTTAACTTACGAGTCTATCCAAATTTATTAAAATTCACCCAAGCATCCTTTGCACAATGTGAAAAAAGTCAGTCTACCATTTCTTATCCTTAAATGAGTACCACCTGATCCTCAGCTTGCACCCCATGACTCACACCATTAAACCAGCGATATTGGTATCATTTGAAAGCTTGTATATTCTTCCTCATTCCATCTGCAAAATATTTTGGCTGAACTCTTTCCCATCGCAATGCTTGGACAGTGGTCCCAAATACGTGTCCAATTATGTGGTCAAGTGTCTAGCAATAATGGTCCAAAGTGACCCCTGAATGACCTTTGACCTAAGTGTGTAGAAAGTTTATGATGGATGATTCTTAAAACACAATAATGAGTTAAATCGGTCGCACTGTTTGGATAGTGAAAGCAAAAAATGCATACTAAATTGACCCACCTATAATAGGGCAGTGAGCATTTATTAAAGGCACTATCAGTGATAATTTGCTAAATCAGAAAATCAAAAAAATAATCAAAAATCAGTTTTGGCATGTCCTCAACTAAAAGCAACTAATGGGACAAAATTTGATATTTTAGTCATTACAGTCGAATACAGACCACTTACGGGCAATTTTTCAGTTGGAAAAAATAACTAACAAGAATTTCCACAGACTGTATTCGTTTTTTTTTCAAACTTTTTAAGCTATCCTTGCTAATTTCAAATATTTTGGATTTTTCGGATGGATCCACTGATAGTGTTTCTTTAAAATGTGGTTGATCGGATTGGAGATGTTTTCACTATTACATCAAAGAAAACATTTCCGGGGCACTGGGTAATAAGAAAAAATGAAATGAAATTTTGATAGGATAACGGGGGAATGAGGATGGCGATCGGGTCAAAGGAGACAAGGAGATTTTCTGAGGATTAAATCTTAAATTTGAACACTTGATTAGTTGTAGAAAACCTACCAAGAACCTTTATAGGTTTAACATAAAAAAAAGACAGGGTCCCAGGAAAACACCTGTGTTGCCTAATGATCAGTAGGGTCAAAGGTTCACCAAAGGGGGTCATTAGGGGGTCAAGCTGCATCCTTGGCAGCAGATTCTCATGTAGGGAATTTCTTGTGAGAAGTGTGGACTTAATTTCGCAAGAAATGGAACCAATTGTTATTTGAGTTGTATAGCAAGCCACAGTTAAAAAAAGATAGGTGCTACAGCAGGCAACACAAAAAATAGTTGCAAACTTGCCGGCAGGGCCCGTATGCAGGATTTTTTTGGGGGGGGGTGGGGGTGTGAGGACTTCCAAAAAAAGTGGACTTTTTGGTAAAAGTGGCCCCTAACCCCCCTAATGGTCTTTTTTTACTTTTGAAACATCTCATCACCAAAAACTGACTTTCTTGTCAAAAATTCTCTTATTTTGGACCTTTTTATAAAAAAAATTAGCAAAAAGTAGACCTTTTGCCCTGTTGTCGAATTTGGGGGTGTGTGACCGCACCCCCCTCCATATGGGCCGCTTGCCTGCTTTCCTAATGGGCCCCCTAGAATAGATGTAGTGCTTGGATTGTCTTTTATTCATGACAGAAAGAAAACATTATATACCCCGAATATATAGATTAATGTCATCTGGATTGGTTAAAACGTTGGAGGTAAATTCAAACTAGCTTCAAGAATGAACCAAAAATAACAAGTGGATCACTAACCATGTCTTCCGCCCATCATGTGGTTTGTGGATTGGGTTGTAGTTTGGGATGGGGTGTGTGAGTATTTGGGGGAGTTTGTAATGGGTGATGCAGCAGTTCTTGTGTGCAAGTTTTGTGATTTTTGCTCTTTTTTTAGAAAGTGTGTTTACCAGATTTTTTTTCAAAATAGGCTTGAAGTTTACATAAGGTCATTAGAGATCAATAGAAATATATAACCCCACGGTCTTGGGCCAGTTAGTCTTATGCAAAGTTGATGATTCTAAGACTATTTGCAGGAAGAATATGTTAAGGTCAAATTAGGGGTCAGGAAAGAGTTATCTGTGCATACCCTCCAAAAGTCCTTAACCAGTGGTTGTTTAAGTTAGGTTGTCACAGCATTTATTCTGTAGAAGTGTTTTACTAGATTTGACAGAAATGGGGTCAACGGTAATGCAGAGTTAACAAGGAGAACTCGTATTTTTAATGAGATGCGTAAAATATGTCACCGCCGATGTCGCGATCACTAACATGGACGATATAAATGCCACTACAAAACACCCACCCCCCTCCCCAAAACCACAGCAACACCCCCATCTCATCCCCAACACCGGCAAAACCCCACCCCCTCCCCAACACCCCGCAACATGCACCCTCAACAC
>JAMKCH010042432.1:0-12865 GCA_023653785.1 Ophioderma brevispina | reverse complement strand
TTCCCGTTGAATATCAGATTTTCAGCGTGATATTGTGCACCATGATCAATACAGTTTGACCTCTGACACAAACATTATTGGTCTTTCTTTATTCTGTACTGGTGCAAACCACAATCAGCTGTTTAGTGTAGATTTTGAGACACCGTCGCTGTATGTCTATTTGCGGGAGATGGTATGACATATTTCCTCAAATACTTCATTTTTTTCACTATTTGGTGGTTTGTTTCTACATTAAAGCAGTTATATGGAATTGTACACACTCATCCCTGATTTATAAGTTAAAAAATGAATTTCCACTTTTTTTTTATTCTCTCGAATTATCGCTGCTAATCCCTTTAACACAATGTAAAAAGGTTTCAAAAACTGTCATTATAAAGAACTTTAAATAGTTCTTCAAGAAATCAGACAAGGTTCAACTAACATTCTCAAGACCTAATTCAGAACCAATAGAGGTTATGCACAACACTGTAAAAAAATTAGTCAATCTTGTACTAATTTGTCCTATAAGACATCGTTTGGACTAAAGATAGTCAAAATGGTATCTTATAGGACTAATTTTAAGAAAATTGACTATTTATTTTTACAGTGAAAATCTCAAGGAACTTTTAAAAATGTTAAGAATTTTATCTGTTGAGAGTTTCACATGAAAGACATAAAAAAACCACAAGAATTTTATTTCTAGAGTGTTGAATGCACTGCATTTCTGTATATTAAACCATCACCTTTGCTTTTTCTTTTCACAGAGATAAAAAGTTGTGGGTACACACCATCTTCTGTATGCTGTATTTTACTATTACCATCCTTTTCATGAGGCACTTCACAACCCACCTGCCTTACAGGGAAGAATCAGAACTAGTAAGTCAATCAAGATATTGTGACATGTATTGGTTAGCTATACTCCATCCAGCTTGAAGTAAGCGAGTGATGTCATGACATGCAGAACAGGTAGCAGAATTCAGCGTACTTGCACCATCACTGAAGTTTGCTTTGAATAAGGCCCTTTTGCGGAAGGTAAATTATGTTGAACAGACTTTTGTTTGCCCTCCAGATTACTCAGGCATGCAGAGAATACAATACATGCACCTGATTCACCAGAAAATTTCAGATATTTCTGCAGGTGATTATTTTATATTCTCTTCATGTTTGGGTTGTTATGGAGGACAAGCCTGGCCAAGTTAACCTTTTGACCTCCCGTGGAGGCGCCCCATACTGTGCATATACAAAGGAGGCAGAATATAAAACAGCCATGTTCAAGCAGTGACATTACATGTGTGCTTCAGGTCAGATGTAGTATAGCAATTTTCAACAGAAGGCCAAGGGTTGCCTTCTAAACTGACCTCTACACATGGATAGCGGATCTGAGTCGCCGATTGAAACAACAGGAAGTTGCTTTTGGCCCTTCTCCATGTGGCGGGAAATAATGCATACACCTGCTGGTGCACATATTCCAAACAGATGTTCTATTGTTATACAAAATTCCTTTAACTTGGACAATAAGGTGAAGCCATTTTAAGAAGGGCAAAATGCAACTTCCTGTGGTATCAATCGGTGACTATCCATGTGTAGAGGTCAGTGACCTCAATACCTGGTCACTGGTGGTTCATAGTGGGTGAGCCATATGTGGCCTGTCTAATGAAATGAGTAGAAAGTGACGTTTAGAGGTGAACTGGTTGTTGACTTGTATTCTATATTTGAGCCACCTGGTGTAGCCAGTGGGTACCAATGGAATGTGCATACTACAAAACAACATGCTCAGATCCATGGAAGAGGTTCATCAGGTTTGTTTAAGTCCAATATATTAACAGTTCCTTGTAATCAAAACCATGTGAAAAACTTACTGTTTTGCTGACAGTTTCGATGGTGTACCACCATCTTTCTCAAAGCTGATGTTGAACCGCGATGAGGGCATTTACAACCTGAGTCACATTTATGATCCACTACTGGGAGCGGGTACAAAGTCTAATACCACTGGAAGTGACATCATTTCCCACCAGTCAGCTGTTGGATCAAAACAACATCAGCTTTGAGAAAGATGGTGGTACACCATCGAAACTGTCAGCAAAACAGTAAGTTTTTCACATGGTTTTGATTACAAGGAACTGTTAATATAATGCTCAGATCCATCCAAATCCAGGTAGCCCAAGCAAAGCATACAAACCTGGCTGCTAATCAGTCTTGAAACCGACCAAAGCAGCTTTCAGCTCTTTTATTCATAATGGAGGGAATACGGGTTGATAACCTCTACACTATTGTTTCACCTTTGTTTTAGTTATTGGGCGTACTTCGTGATACTTTCTCGGTTATTTAATCACTTCTTTTCCAGCATTGTGTGCTACTATTTTTACAAGAAAATTCTATCAGTGATGGATAAAAGTGATTTAAAAAAATGACAGTGTCCATCAGCCAGGCCTTGTAGGTATTTAGTGTTGATGTCTGTGACTTTATTGGCACATTACCTTAAATGCTGCTTTTCAATGTTTTTATTCCAACACTGGCAAGATTTTCTTGTGAATGGGGCTGGTATACAAACTAATACACTCTAAGAAATAACAGTTCAACCTAGAACCTTTTTTGTCCTGTATACAAAAACCGTTTCAACAAAATGGTTTGTGAACTGTATAAAGAACAAAAAAAGTTCTGTAAGTGCTAACAAAACTTGTTTTGTTTTTTGAAGAAACATTTTCAGCTTTTTAGATGTCCAAGAACTCTCATAATTCTGAAGGTTCTTGGACCCAAAATATTAAAACTAGCCTTAGCGGGTTTTATTCTAATCTAAGACAGTTCTTTAAAGAACCTGAAAGAATTTTGTAAAACCTCAAATGGTTCTGTAAAAAGAACCAAAAAGGGTTCTTTTCAAGCACAAATAACCTTTATAGAACCATTTTGAGTGAGACATAAAAGATTCTAAGGTGAACCTTTATTTTATTAGAGTGTAAGGAAATTATTAAAGGACACCTAATAGCTTGAACAGTATAGAAAATAGAGCACAATTAAGGTTGAAGGCTTAACTTTATTGTCTGGATCCTCTATGGAAAGACATTTGCAACTGTGGATTGGAAACGTAGCACATCCATTCAATGGTGTAATATTGAGCCTGTAGACAACTTGAGTTCTAAGTGAAATAAAAGTCAAATGATTGTATGCAGCATTGACAAATCTGGCAAGAGGGTATTTTGAGGCCCTTGTTAAAAATTTAATCTATTACTTCGGACATGACAATAAAACACAAGAAACATGTTGAAATCTTACAAAATGTGAAGCAAAGTTTAATTCCAAAGGACAAAAGTGTTACGGAGCAGCATTGTCAAATGAACCTTAAATGTTGCATTGAAGTAAAACACAAAATTTGCTTCGGCCCATAAGGAAAAGTTTTCTTTTTGATTTTTTTAGTGTATGATGCACTGCATGATAGTTAAGGTGTCAAAGCTTACCTCCTTGAGAAACTTGTACATTAGACCTCATACACCCCTTTTTGAAGAGGGCTTTAAATTTCAAAGCACAATTGGTTAGCAGATATTCTTGCAAAGAAATAACTGAAATGATTATATGTCATGGATGCAAGACACTAGTTCCAACAGTAGGTTCCATCTGGCTCCATGGGCAGCCTGTGTGCACCCTAGAATCCACCCCAAACCAGAATTGAATTACATAAAATCACGAATTCAGTGCTTTCAACTGATAAGCATGCATATCATGGTCATGTGGGGGATAAGCATTATCTACTGCTAGATGTTTAGTGAGCGAACATTTCAACGTGTGTATAAAATAATTCTGTGCATTGTCATTCATACATGCATGAAGTACCAAAACAGAGTTCAAATTTGTCTTAAGCATTTAGTATTACGTACCCTCTCAGTAATGGAATGTAATACCCCCACAGATTGAATAACGGTGGCGGGTGTTTCTGTACACCGACCACCTTCCCCTGACCAGGGTACCCGAAAACCTTCCCCTGGCCAGGTTCACGTCCACCTTCAACCTGACAGCCCTTTACCCGACCAACTTCCCCTGACCAGGTTTACCCGACCACCTTCTCCTGACCAGGTTTACCGACCACCTTCCCCTGACCAGGTTTACCCGACCACCTTCCCCTGACCAGGTTTACACGACAACCTTCCCCCTGACCAGGTTTACACGCCACCTTCCCAGGACCCAGGTTTACCCTACCTTCCCCTGACCAGGTTTACCCGACCACCTCAACTGATCAGGTTAACACCGACCACCTTCCCCTGACCAGGTTTACCTGACACCTCCCCTGACCAGGTTTACTGACCACCTTCCCCTCAACATGTTATTTGACCACTTCCCCTCATTCCATGTTTACCCGACCACCATTCCATGCAGGTTTACCCGACCACCTTCCCCCTGACCAAGTTTCCCCAACCACCTTCCCCTGACCACGGTTTCACCCGCACTTCCCCTGACCAAGTTTCCCCAACCACCTTCCCACAGACCATGTTTAACCAAACCACCTTTCCTGACAGGTTTACATGACCACTTCACCCTGACCAGGTTTACCTGGCCACTCACCCTGACCAAGTTTCCCCAACCACCTTCCCCATGACCAGTTTACCCAGGACCACCTTCCCTGCACACCAGGTTTACCCATAACCACCTTCACCCTGACCAGGTTTACCTGTCCACCTTCACCATGGCCAAGTTTACCGGCACCTTCCCCTGACCATGGTTGCCAGTCCATCCTTCACCATGACCCAGGTTTACACCCAACCCCCTCACCCAGACAGGTTACCCGTCCACCTTTCACCTGAACCAGGTCTACCCGACCAACTTCCCCGGACCACCTTCAATGATCAACCTTCCCCCTGACCAGGTTTAGAGATCACCTTCCCCTGACCAGGTTTCCCTGACCACTCACCTGACCGGGTTACCTGACCCCTCCCTAACCCAGGTTTACTAAACCACCTTGCCCCAACCACTATGAATTCAAAACACTTCCAAGTCAATGTATGGACTATTTTCCTTGACACCTTCATGACCACCTTTGCCTGATTCACTTCCACGGACCAAGTTTAACTGATCACTTCCCCTGACAAGTTTACCCAAACAACTTGCCCAACAGGTTACCCAGCACTGTGCATGACACTATGAATTCAACAAACTTAATGTCTTTCTGCGACTAACTTGAATTTATTAAATGCAATTGTGATTTTTATCACCCTGTAACTTCAAGTTGCTAATGTTACACCAGGTTGGCCATACATCATATATTTATCCATAAAACAGGCCCAGTGCACTTCTTCCGAAATGGATATCAAGAAAAATTGAAGATTTCAGGACAATGGCATATGTCTGCAACTTTGCTAATTGAAAATTTAAAGTCATATCAATTTATGTTGTGATTAACAGAGGGATGTAGTAAATGTTACATGTATTTAATGTGCATTGCGTCTTGATCAAAATATCAATTATGCATTACAAACATTCTATCCCATTTTGCAACTACTTTTAAAGCAATAACAGTACATTTTGTGAAGAGCACCACCAATTTTCAAAATTTGATATTTTTGCACACTTATGTTGGTAATTGTCAAGGAAACTATACCTGCGAACGAGAATGCTAAAAAAAATGTGCATTTATCATAAAATAAGCGAGTTTGTAATTGGAATTGGGATCCCAGATTGTACTTAAACGCAGAGCTAGATAAAATAAGCAAGTTTGTAATTGGAATTGGGATCCCAGATTGTACTTAACGGCAGAGCTAGAAATGCTAAGTTTATGTCCGTCCATGATGAAATAATGCCACCTCAAGAAAATAACCTCTAACTTGACTTGCTTGAACCGATAAAACAACTAATGGATGAGGGTAGACATGTGCATATGCGCTATTTCCCGGCCATATCCTACTGGAAGGCCGTTTCCAGCAGCTGTTGAATTATTATCTGAAATCTCTAATGTTAATTATTCAACTACAAAACTCCTCCGTTTGCGACACAGACATTTTGAGCTTAACCATTCACAGATATAGTTTACTAGCCAGTTACCAATACAACCATGTAAAAATCTCAAATTTTTTGGAAAATTGGGGGCGCTCTTCAAAAAAATGTGCTGTTATTGCTTTAAGTAGTTGCATAATGGGATAGAATGTTTGTAATTTATAAAATTTAAAAATTTAAGAAGAAACATTGAACAGTCACTGTTACATACAGGCAGCACAACTGACAACAACGCCCATTTCTGGGTGCTTTAAATAATGGTTAATTTGTGAGATCCAAGTTAAAGGCACTATCAGTGATTTGCTAAAATCCGATTTTTTGCATTTATGTAACAAGTATAGTTATCCTTACTTACTCTGCAAGTGAGCATCCAAACAAGGACAAAATCAGATATTTAGGTCATTACTGTCCATGCGGACACTTAATGCAACATGCAATAGAATGAAGACTCATAAGGTTGACTCAGAGATTTCCCGATGAGGGCGCAATCAATTTTCAAACAAATGGCGCTTTTTGCATGTACATAATACTAATCATTGTATGAAGTAACTAAGCTCAAGTCGAAGTCCTTCATGTAGAAAATCACAACTTTGTAATAAAATTCTGGATCCGGAATTTTTGTTATACACGGTATCCAATTGCACTGTTATACTGTGCATAAATGTTTACTGCATGAAACTGGAAAATCCGATTCATCTCTAACTTTAAGTGACTATCTTTAGTTCTAGATGACTATTTTTAATTTCTACTCAAAATAATTATATTTCAAAATCTCTGAGTCAGCTTTTAAGCTTCAAATGCAAATTTCCTATACTTTAACTCTTTCAGCTGGATCACTGGTAGTGCCTTTAAAAGGAGAGAAAAAAGAAAACCTTAAATTGCATTAATTCAAAAGTGGCAACCCAAATGGCGTGGATTTCCTCTTCAATTTAGCTTGATTGATTTTGTGCCAGTGGGTAGACAGTCTAGGGATTATAAGGAGAGAACCTGGTGTCAAGCTGCCACCAAACTGATCAGTGCTCGCCAGAAATCCAATATTTTTGCATATCTTATTTCTTGATATTTTTCAATGAAAGAAAACATCTTCCAACTGTAATTTATGAGTTGCATTTGAATTCTGATTTTAAAGTTCATTTTGATCGTATTTTGCATCATCGGTTTGATCAAACCTTGTAGATCAGTATTAAAAGATCTCTGAATCTCTTTGACAATGTTCCGTTTCATCCCAAAGAAAAAACAAATCTGGAAATGAAATTAAAGAGAAAAGGCACAAAGTTTGAAGTGTTTTAAAGAGATGATGGCACATTTGGAAAATAGTGCACCCTCAAGATTTTTCAAAATTGATACTTTTGCATGGTTGTAAAGCTTTCATATGTTAACCCTCACCTGAAATGATTAAGCCTAAGTCAGTGCCCTTATGGGTAAAGAGAACAATTTTATAGTAAAACCACTCCGGAGTAATTTTATTCAGTAGACGATGGATCATGCCTTTAAACACAAAAAAATATACCCGGGCTGATTCCCTCGGTATCCACCATGGTTTGACCGGTCTACCCTGGCTTTGATATTAATCAGTACAAGTTTGGGATATTGACGTAATAGACACATTTGTTGATTAAAGTTATGGCATACACCCAAAATTTGCCTAAAAACTACCGGATGTCCCTAGTCTCTTATTAAGGCTCCTCTATATTTTGTGGTATTTTTTGTGATATTTTTGTGTGTAAAATATATCTGTATTCTTCCAAGGTCCTAGACTATCATTTGAGAGAAAATTGGTTTTTTTTCATATTTCATTGAAAATGTGCCTGTGTCGCTTTAATGACTCATGGCCTCTGACTCAATTTTAAAAGATGGCATGACTCAACTTAATTTTAACATTTGGACTCCATTCAGAGATACAGTGACCCAACTCAATTCAACCTTGAAATGGCTTGAAAATGTCATTGTTAGACTCTCCGTTGACTCTTTCAACGGACAAAATATTATGGGAATTGCCAAAACGTTAAATTAGTGATATTACTACAGGCAGGAATAATCATTTTCATTTGTTTCCATTAACACGCCGCCTATTCCGGTACAATGTTGTAACGGTATTCCTTAGAAAGAACAGACGCACAACTTATCAAACGCATTTTCAGTAAGTACACTGTAGTAGAAAAAAATATGCACTATGATTGCTAAATTAAATTGAACATTTACGGGTGTTACCCCATGAACAACCTCGCCCCCACCTCACCTTCCCCCCCCCTACCCAATTAAAACTGAAGATTTGTGCTGGTGTAAGCCTGACTGAAAGAAATCATCAAGGCTGTATGGAATAAAGCTTCTAAACCATTCAACTTATTCATGTTATACAGACTTACAGATGACGGAGTAACAAGATTGTATCAGAAGAAAGTTCATATCTTTTCTCATTGCCTCAGTGAAATTTCGGCCCATGAAAATGTTTTCATTGGATGATATTCCTGAACCAACTTATTCGCCAAATGTGTGACCACCATAGCTCATATACTGTCCTATGTGGGCCAATTTGGTATGCATTTTGTTTCTGCAATCCATCAGCGGGGCGATTAACTCCACTTTGTAACAGATGTTTGCTGATATGCTTCACTGAGGGGGAAAACGTATGAAAAACATTTAGGTGATCGGGTCACCACCTTTTAAATTATTATACTTTTGTTGTAGACCTGTGCCTACAAAGCAGCACAGTTTCCATGTACACCGTTCAAAATAAAAATACGGGTCACAACTTATTTTGACAGCCAGGATGTAAAAATATTTTTAGTAAGGGTAATGGTCTGAAGGTTGCTCTGCAACCATTTTAAAAGCACTTTTCACATGGTTGCGATTGTTTATGCTAGACACGGACAGTCATGTGACAAGACACAAAAATGCTGATAAACAAGGTCATGATGTCACAATTAACTTTGGCACATCTGCTCTACTTTTGACCCTTATTTATTTTGAACAGATAGTGTTAAACAGGTGCAGGTTTTGTTAATGATCTGTTGTGTAATACCTTGAATACAAATACTCATCAATACCACTGCACTACTATATGCTTCAAAAACATGGCAAATATTATCACAACCATATAAAACCACGTAGATAGTATAGATTCCATAAGCCCATAGAAAAGGGGCAATTGATCCACCCTCAACGAAAGAGAACTAGGGGAGCAAAATGGGGCCACGTTTCACACTGCATATGACAAGAATGCTCAGTATTATTTGTTTTAAGGGATCACTGTGATTTAGGCAGAACGCCCAAGGACTGTACCTACTATACCCATCGGATGGGGTCTCATATAGCCATATTCTTTGATATTCACCCGTTGTGCACCGTTCCGTCTTAAGCGGAGAGGGCAGTAGAATGAAATAGGAGTGTTATGTAACTTAGCTGTTTTACTTCCTGTTAATATTGCTCTCCTGATCATGCCAGCTCCTGCCAGTTTGAGGCTCTCCCCAATAAATCAATATAGTTTAAAGAGCAATTAGCAGCTATATCTTCATATGAGTGCAACAAGGGTGTAAGTGCAATAGCTGCCATTTGTCAGAAAGTCCCATCAAAACATGAATATTATGCCAAGTCTTTGGTCAGTGGCTCTTGAAATGGTTCTTCAGGTGATACTGTCAATATCAACAGCTCACCATAATCTCCTTGTACAGGAGTAGTGTACCGTTGTTGATTTGTTATCAACCCACAGTTGATATGCAAATTAGCACATAATGCAGGCGCGTGTTCGTGGAAGGGCGTTATGCGGTATGACTTAGTCTGACGCAATGTAGGTACGTGGAACTCTTAGTATGTGCAAGGGCACCAGGTGCAAATGAAAGCAACAAACATGCCAAATTTTCCTGTGGCTTTAGATTATGCTAAAATATAGTACGAAGAAAGAAGATTTCTGTCAAACAGAACTTTTAGTATTGTAGTCAGAATAATTATGTTCCTCTCTACACAATAATTTTTTCAGGAGTTTCCGTAACCTGACCCCTCTGATACACTTTTTTCTGACACTATGACACACGTATGAATCGGAAACCTTCACGGAATAAAGCCCAGTGTATTCGTATGGTTTCAGAATTCATAAGTGTGTCAGAAAAAGTGGTTCAGATGGGTCAGGTTACAGAAACTCCCATATTTCCTAGTTTCATCGGATTTTTTATTGGTTGAAAGGGATTCAAAACATGTTATCGAGTGGTTCATGTACAAATCAAACACCTCTGTATCAGATGCTTCCACATATTTTTGTCATGCTGAGTGGCCAAAGCCACCTCGCGGATAAAAAGTATGTGGATGCTATGGATTGCATCGTTCTGATTGTTGGGACCTACTCTGTACTGTTTGATTCCCTAAATAAAAGGAAATCCTTTATTGCCAATTAGGTATTTGAGTACCTAACCGCATATATTGCCATACATAAATGTTGTCAATAGAATCATAAATACATTGGGACCACCACAATCATTTTCTCTTCATGAGGGAAAATGTATTCTCGCCCTATCGCACATGGCTGCCACCCTTCCAAATTTGTAGCTCAATCCTTAAATCATCTCACATATCTTGTACAACTGTGGTTTGATACATTTTAATTAAGTTTTCATTGCATAAGTTAGTGTCTCTAGGCATGCGGCAGGTTGTCCGAAGCTTGATTGTCTTCTCCCAGTCACTCAAGAACCCATTTCCGGGGCGATATTATCTTAAACCAAGTATTTTGACCGTGAGGAACATCATCAATGAAAACAAATTGTTTTGTTAGTATTTTACACCTCATATTTAAAGATTGTTATTCCTGTATAAAAAACATTATTTAGACACAATTGAATACACATCTCAAGAAGTCATTTTCCAGAATTTGAAAGCAGTTTGGATGTGTCTGTTTTGTTCAATTTCTTGACAAAACCGGAAAAAGTCAACTGTAGTCTGGTTTGGTATAGTGTTTTAAAATCTGAATTCACCTTCTGCTGGCAATAAGTTCATCAATAGCAATTACTGTAAAAGTGATATTTTCGCGCATGTACTTTTTCGCTTTCTGTAAGTTTAACATTTTTGCTTGTTTTTTAATCCCTCTTTTCAGCTACCTACATAAACCGCACACAAAATAACATTTTCGCGAGTTTTTACTTTGCGCTAGCTCAGAAGTGCGCAAAAGCACGCAAATTAATGTAGCGCGAAAATTTCCCACTGTTACAGTATGCAAAGTCAAGGGCAATGCACTGGTAAAGCCTTTCAAAATGAAATCTTTAATAATGATTAAGACTTTGATGTCATTGTACCGAACTAGCGGCAACTTAAATCCCTTTCACGTTTGCCTAGAAATGTTCCACATTTCAAATTGCTGCAATTATAGAAAAATGGTATTGTATTTTATTGTCCAAATATTTTTAGTCCTACCGAATTGCTTTTAAGGGGCTATAAAGTCTAAAAATTTGATTGAGTAAAAACATTACAAAGTGGCATAGCAGTTCTGCATTTATTCATCTCTCTCTCTTCTCTCTCTCGCTCCTCTCTCTCCATGAAGAAATGATTTTGCGTCATCATTTCATGTCAGTAAGCCAGTAAAAAATAATTTCATTTGACAATGTAGTTTAAATGTGCTTGTTTTTTTGTTTTTAACAAGAAGCCTATCCTGATGTTGTAGTGACCGATGTACAGTGCCTTTGAATACCAGGCTTAAAAGACTAGATACCCAAGGTATGTTCAGGTTAACACTGCCGTTACTTGGAAGTAATTAATAGTAAAAGTAAGTCCTCCTGGGCCTAATGGCGCATAGGGCGGCGCTATCTCCGTTTCCATAACCCTATGCCACTCGTCTTAATGTATATACGATTGGAAATGAAGTATGATTATCATTTATTCTGTGGTAGATCATTTTGGGTAAAAATTTTGTATTGTGCCACAACCCTATGAATTTTGGCAGCCCCTCGATGCTAAAGTCATGTTGAAGGCTGTGGGGCAGATCTAATTCATCCCTAGGAGCATATAACAAAGAAGATTAGCAACCCTTTAAATTAGAGGAGAAGAGTGTGACCTTGCTGATAGTTTAATTAGTCGGGAAATTGCATTTCAAGTGTTTAGATTTCTTGGCGTCAAATTCTATTTACAATTGCAAAATCCTCTGTAATTAGTCAATATGACTGTTTTGCAAAAGTCCATGTATGCACGGAGTTCTCATTATGTGTTGCAATACAGTATCTGTGTGTGTGTTTTAATTTCAATCACTCAGGTTTGCACTGGAGAATAGTGGATGTATGAATTATTTGGAGTCGTGGCAGAAAATTCCCTTGTGGATGGATCTCTGTTTGTAAATTGTTTCCTTTTGAAAGCTGGTGGTCTTTATTTGAAAACTGTCTGTTTGCAAAAGGTTGTTCAGTTTTAAACCTCTGTTACAAAACTGCTTTCTGTTTGAATGACAAATCTTCTTGTTGAAATTATTTGCCTTTGCCTGCTTATAAACTGTTCTGGTTGAAACTGTTCTGTCTTGAGAACTGGTTTGCTTTTGAAAACTAATCTGGATTAATGGTTATAGTTACTTGGCAGGTATTTTCCTTTTAAAATCCTGGGTTAATGGGAAGCTGGTCCCTTTGTGATAACTTGTCTTCCTTCTCTGTTTGAAATTGGTTTGTTGTTAACAGTAATTATTTGAAAACAGGTTTCTATTTGGAAACTGGGCTCTCTGTATGAAACTGTCTATTTTTTCCACTGGGGTAGGGGATTTCCTCACACATTGGACCGAGGGAGACGTGCTGCATATACGGGTCTCATTTTCACAGCCCTTCTGGTATATGAAAGGACCCTTGTCCATGCCAATTTGGTATCATTAAATGGGTCACTTTTTGTCCAAAATTTTATATATTTGTTGTAAAATTAGTCCAATTTCCTCAATTAAGCAACATTTTCCAAATTT
>JAMKCH010042431.1:0-13017 GCA_023653785.1 Ophioderma brevispina | reverse complement strand
CCTAAAATTGATCATTGGGTGGTGTAGTTCATGAAAATATGTGATGACAAAAATAAAAGTGATGGCAATTTGCATTAACCAACATTTTCCCAAAATGGCCGCATTTTAAAGGTAATAGCACACTATGGTGACTATTGTTTTGAATGTAATTTGTCTGGGTCAAGAGGTTCAATATACAATTGGCCATAATTGTCTGAGTCATGGACATTTATTACAGCGCTAATTTTTTAAGATGGCCGACATCTCGTCAAAGAAAACCGTATAGTAGTTCCTTATTATATAACCTAAGAAGATGGTTTTGGTGTTAAATGGATTGTTTTCTGATCAAGAGTTCAATAAAACGATTTTTCAAACTTGTAGATGAATAAAAAAAGTGAATTTTATTTGCATTTTGTCCCTTTTTTCCCAAGATAGAGCCCAATATTTTAAGTATCAAGGTACCCAAGATGTTACCTGACTGTCAATGTCAGCTTTAATATGGCCAGTGGATAAAATCGATTAACCCAGATGCTTGATAATTAATACCAAAACACAGAATCCTCAGTAACTCCCCTTAGAACCTCATAACTGCGCTTTATGGCCCCGAAACAACCAAAACATTGACTCCCAGTAGGTTGTGCAACGTGACCACGATCATTTTAATTGTTCGAAATTCGGGCCATTTTACTCCTTGACATTCTGGAAACAAACAATAATAGTAGGGTTGGGCTAAATGATATTTTATTTTCTAATTTCTGTCAAAACGAGTGGATTCGTAGGCCATTTTGGTTGCTAAAACAAATCAGGAAAGCTTTTTGGCCTAAGATGAATTTAGGTCGGTAAAATGACTTTTTAAATTTTGAAAATTGAAGTTTTATTGATTTTTTAGTTTTTTTGATTTTTTACAAAAAAAAAACCCGACTATCTTAGTCATTGGAATTTGCTAGAAATTCCTCAAAAAGGTGCATTAATAGCAAGCGTAGACACTTTTTCAATAAAAATTAAACAAAGTCATTCTCAATGGCAGAAAAAACTATTTTTTACAAAATCATTTCATTGAGGCAATGCAATACACAGAATAACCAAAACATGACCCAGATCTTTATGGGTACTGGATGTTGAAAGACAGTGTACTGTTGTCAAGTCAAGCCTTATAACATGTCCATACCTGCCATTGTATGGAGTGTTTTCCATCCAACAAGTGATCTATTATTAACCTAACAAAAGACTATTTGCAAGAGACTGTACGATTGTGCTATGAAGGGCATTGTATTGTTGTAAGGTTCAAGCCTGTACAACCAGTTTACATACTGCCAGTGCCATCCCATGCCATGCCAGTGGTGTTTTTTCATTGCAACTGTGATGCTATTATTAACAAACAAAGACAGTATAGGCACTTCCTTGTAAGTAAAGAGTTGTTTTTTTATTGCTATGATATTCATACCATTAGGTGAAAATGATTGCAGTGGCTTTAGTGACTTCTACTCCCCTCTGCAAGGTGAAGAAACTTTTTTCTTTATTTTAGGGCACAAATCGTGACTTGATTCCTTTGGAAACGGTTTTTTATATTTAGGGAAGCAATATCCCTATGCTTATGTGCTAGTACAATACAGTCAATGTTGGTTTGTGTCAGATTTTGGCACGTGAATAATTTAAACCACCAACTCCATTGACTTCATGTACAAAACTAAAAGTCTTTTAAACCACCTCAAAATAAAAATCATCTTAGGCGAAAAGCTTGCCCGATTTGTTTTTTCAGCAACCAAAATGGCCTAAGAATCCCTCGTTTTGAAAAAAAGATCGTCACTGCCCCCCTACTAATATTTCTATTAAATAATACAGGCCTAAATATCAAAATTCCATGCAATTCCACATATATCTTTTGGGTGAATACATATAAGAGTCAAGGTTTCTTATTTTGGGTGTCACATGGTAGCCCCATGAATAACATGACTCATGACTCATCTGACAGCTTTTGAGAATGTTGCGGTAAAATGCTTGAACCTAAAAACATCCCCTTTGTCACCAAAATCGTAATCCTAAGTGCTGTATAGCAGGAGGTATAAACGATTTTGGTCTTTTAAGTTTGGACCATCTTGGAAAATAGTGACGTATGAAACTGCTCTTACAAAACTGCTCCCTCTGACCAGTTTGTAATAGTTTTATTGAACTCGTTCCAGGTATTAAATTGAGCACGAATTGGTGTATTTCCACATGTGGAAATTCACCCATCCTCTTGAATTTCACATGTGAAATACACGGTCCTGTCTGTTAATTTCCACATGTGGATATTCACCGAAAAATTTGTATTCCGCATGTTGGTAATTTCACCGGTCCTCCTTGTATTTCCGCATGTGGATAGTTCACCGAAAAATGTGTATTTCCACAGTGGATATTCACTTAACAATGTGTATCTCCGCCCGTTGGTATATTCACAGATTTCCTTGAATTTCCACATGTGGATATTCACCGAAAATGTGTATCTCCGCACGTTGGTAAATTCACAGATCTCCGTCATTTCCACCGTGGATATTCACCGAAAAATGTGTATCTCCGCACGTTTGTATATTCACAGATCTCCGCGAATTTCCACCGAAAAATGTGTATTTCCGCACGTTGGTATATTCACCATCCTCGTGAATTTCCACATGTGGAAGTTTCACCGATAAATGTGTATCTCGAATAATTGGATTGCTTTCCTAAAAAAGTAGTTCATGTGGCCAATCAAGCCGCACTTTGTTAAAATTATCGTAATGGAACATTCTTGATTAACAGCCAATCCAATCGACTTCATTTAATTAACTCATTAATGACAAGGACAATATAGTGTCTTTCCTTAAAACGACACTAGCATCTCTCCTTATTGACATGATTGATCACAAGACCCCAACTACAAAGATGTACTACTCCACCCGATTTCGCTGATCTTCCATACAATGGCGACCATGACAATGTCAATCAAATTCATCGTGCTCACGTTTCACGATTTACCTGTCCTTCAAATATTTTTCCAACTATCTGGCTACTATTGGATCTTTCAGAATAAGCGAAATGGTGTGAAAACAATGTAAAAAACAAAAGTTGAAAAATTAAAAATAGCCTGCATTCTAAATATCTCCTATCTCGACCAAAAGCTACAATAGTCAGGTTTTATATGAGGTTTTATTAACCGATCCCCGTTAATTTCCACATCGTGATATCCCACCGAAAAATGTGTAGTCCACAAACGTGGATTATTCACCGAACCCCGTGAAGTTCCACATGTGGATATTCACCAAAATGTATATATCCGCATTTTTGGTAATTCACCGACTCTCGGTTCAATTTTATTTCAAAGAATAACGAGAGGTCCCCCAGACTTACGGCTAAGCAACTGATGTGTTTCTTAGTCCGGTAACTAAACATGAAAGCGCAATTTTTAACGCAACACGGAATTGTAAGCAGTTTTTTTTCATGGTTTTTGTATATAGGTTACTACTGACATGCAAACGGAATGTCAGAAAATGGTCTGGACATAGGTTAGTGTGACTTAAAAAATAATACACGACATATTTCAAAATCTTTGTTGGGAAGGGAATTTTTATTTTATTAGTATTAAAATTGTTTTCAATTGTTCTTTTTTTAAGTCTATCCATGTATGTACTGTTATATCCTCGTTTTCCTGTTATGTTTGATAGGTTATGCTAAAAAAATGACTCTTGGTTGTGTAGGCCATTTTACCGACTCCACGCGACGTCCATCATCTATTGATTACACGCGATGTCAATCATCTATTGATTCCACGCGATGTCAATCGTCTATTGGTTCCAAGATTCACACTTAAGCTGTCAGTCAAGTGGCAACTGCTCTGTGAAGGGCTATTCTGTGGATTCTCATCAATCATTTTTCTCGTACGGTGTTGCCATAGTGAGTGAACTACACGAATGGCGTCAAGTTAAATTTTTGATAATGGGCTAATAACGATTCTAAAGTAAAAAAGTGATTTACCATATTCATTTTTGAGAGGAACTAGTTTCAAGAAGTACCATTTGGCTCCAAATGTACATGATTTACCCCACGGACATATGGGAAATTTCGGAAAACCAATCAACACAAAAAATAATAATAAGAGCCTGAACGTTTTTTCTCCAATTTCCGATATTATTAGGTAAAATTCCATACTTCAAATACCGGAATAATAACAAATGGTTAAACATTTTACTTTTTCAAGAAAGCCACTTACGGGCACTTACACATAGGGGTCCCTTACAAAAACATTTTTAAAAATTACTGTACTCAATTTTTCTCTAGTAAATGATGAATGTTAACTCTCCAACAAGTCTCACGCTCCCTGCTTACAGCGACCCCACTATTCGTCTTGTACCAAATTTTAAGTTCTTCTTGTTTATATTAATTTTAACTTTATTTCATTTCAGAACATGTTTCATGATAAATGGAGTGTATAGAGAATGCAACTGCCTAGTATTTGAAATCTAATATAACAATCCATTATTATTAATACAAGTGATAATTATACATTCTTCATGTTTAAAATGATATATATATACAAAATATGATGACACTGTATGTTGATCAAGTAATCAGTGATATAATAAATGATAATAGTCATGTATTAGCTAAAAGTGTTATAAGGAACATTGATGGAGGATAATCAGGGAAAAAAAAAAAAAAAAAGTGAGGATCCCTACATTTACTTAAACAAATTTGTTGATTATATAATCATAGAACATAAATTGAATATGACGAAGATAGCATATAACAATACAGGAACAAGGCAGACTACACAGACCTAACTCAGACCTCTGAACAAAGATGTGATCACAAACAAGATTGCATGTTGATATTGTATCATCTCTATAACATCTGGTCCGAGGTGAGGGGGGGGCTGGGGCACTTGAGACCCTTTTGTACGCGTTTTTTCCTGTTTTACGCATCCATATCCACTTTTGAATACAAGTGCCCCCGGATTCCGGTATTAGGTATATTATTGTTGACAGATTCTCTCCAATCACTTTCCTACTTTTTAACAAAAAAATCTACGTTTAATGCATTTTTTCTCTATGTAATCAGAATTCACGCCAATTTAAGCTGAAAAGGATTAAATTAAACGCCTTTCTCTGCTTGATTGGAATTTTGTAACTATTTAGATTATCCTGAAGAGGCCTACACCAAATTTCATGATAAAGTGTCCGAGCTTTCATTGTTCAATGTTCATTGTCCATTAAAGTAAATCGCGTTTCTAAACGTAATTCACCTAAAAAAACCTTGGGTTACTAAAGTTTTATTTAAATCGATTAAAACTAAAGAAAAGTATATAAAATATTCACTGCACCGACATTAAAAACAAAGTGAAAATACACCAAACATCGGAACATTCTTAACCCACATCCTTCCCCCCCCCGGGTTCTTTTTTTTTTTTTTTTTTTTAAAAAAAAAAATCACATATTGACCACCAAAATCGAAGCCATCATGACTGCTACTGTATTTTACAATATCTCTACAATATGTATCTAGCTGTCTCTATCTTCATTATTCTTCCTTTTCTTTATCTTTTATCTTTCTCCTTTTCTGTCTCTTTTTCATGTCATTTCTTGTTTGAACTATTATTTCTTAGTAAGTGGTTCAAACAAGTTGGTTTAATCACCGTAACGGGTTTTGGAGTCAATAATTTTATTCCACAATTATCTCGAGGGGACTAGGCTATATAGCGATCGGCCCATGGACCTTCATATTGTATTATATGAATCAAATGTGTTGGCACGGTATTTTTACACGAGATCTTGTATAACTGTGTTGAATATTTATCTCTGTATTTAATTTAGTGAGACTTATTATATTCCTAGTTTTAATTAACTTTATTGTTCCTGTTAGTTTCCGTATTTTGGTGATGTATCCTGGAATTCCTCAGTGAAAATATCCTTCGGAATATACAGAATAGTTTAACGTAAATAACTTAGAATCAACTAGAATTATACAAAAAATGGGTGACACTAACCCAAAGTTCCCTAAGTACACTACCTAGGCCTGAATTATTATAACCATATTGATAATTAACGTATCAGCTTATGATAATTAAAAACTTAATAAAATTCCAACTAACAATGGCTACAATAATAAATCATTCTTATTTCAGTTGGTTGATTTAATTCTCATATAAATGTACACCAGTGCACGTGAAACAAAGAGATGAAGATTACGCATCGCAAAAGGGTGGAAAATGCTCGCACAAAAGACACTGAAGCAGACCTCTAAATATTTTTGATATGCCAAGAACTATATAATATATTTGGACGTAGCTCGAAAAGTAGCACAGAACCACCCCAATATTTTGGTATCAAAAATGAATCTTATCCGTGCGATTTTTTTTTTGTCGAAAGGCTTCCAAGTTCATGAACACAGTGTTTCGGTATTTGCGATAATTCAAAGCAATGTGTGTCCGTACTTCAAATATCGTCAGAACTCATTACGAGGCTGTGCCTACCGCCCTATTTTTCCATCAAAATCCACTTCGTGTCTCAATTTGCTCATATATTCGTAATCTACACACTCTCAGCTACATTTTTAACACCAATTTATTCTCAATCAAAAACTAACCTATATATAACATGTCTAAAGGCACCGTGTATGGAATATTACTTTCAGTGAAAGGTATCCCACACTTTTCACCGGAATCCATTTAGAGGTCTGCGACCTTGGAACATTAATGATCATTTTCATTTTTTACATTTGCTGATTTTTCATAAGTCATAATTTGGGATTAAACTACAGAAAAAATCCCTCGATTTGGTCTAAAACTTTTTGAATTATGAACATTTTGTGACGGCTACGTAACCGTCACCCGAGAATGCGCCACGCATCTTCTTTTTAAGCCCCTAACTAATACGACTTGCTGTTTTTTGCGAACTATCTTTTACACAAGCTTCAACACACACACCAAAAGTACAATCAAAGAGCTCTGTCTACCCTTCCCCTCTCCCTCCCCCGATACCCCTCCCCTCGGACCACCTGTCACAAACCGTGCGATTTTCTGAAATTTACATTCGATTAAGGATATTTTTGGGAGTTCAGAATGATTCAATTTTTAAAAATTGTAAAAAAAGATAAGTTTTCGTCTTCATTTGCATTCTCATCTCTTTCTAACTCTGAGCACAAGATTTTGAGCAAATCTAGAGCAACGTAGCCCGTTTTTTCGCCATATGTTTGTCTGGGAATTGGTTAAAACTTAAATCTTGCTCAACACTTGGTAAATTATTTCCTAAACCTCCAATTACACCATACAAACGGCAGAAAAACATCGGCTATCAATATCCTGCTATCACCAATTGAACATAAAAAAAAAAAAACCAATGCTCACCACTAACGCTGTGCCGCCAAATGATGCCGATTTCAATGGATGATAAGCCACTATTCAACAAACCATGCCAATTTATCTCTAATTCAGTCCCTCATCTTGACACCAATGATCGATTTAATCCATCTCTTTAGTTAGTTGTTTGTACAGGCTTAAAACTGACCCGATTTTAAGCTTTACTTCACCTCTTCTGATATTCTGATACATGTAATTTGGCTCATTTTACGACCTGATTTTGCTCTTATTTGTTGGCCTTTTGGGACATACGGACCCTCCCTTTTTTTTCACTGTTTTCTTTCATTTTAATTCACTGATTAATTACAAACCAATCAACTATATGACTTCCAATTGAACGGGGATCGGTGACTAGACCGACATGCGGAATACGCATTATTCGGTGAATATCCACTGAGGATATGAAACGGGGATCGGTTGAAAACCAACGTGCGTATATACACATTTTTCGGTGAATATCCACAGGTGGAAAATTCGCGGGATCTGTGAATATATACCAACGTGCGGAGATGCACACTTTTTGGTGATATCCACATGTGGAAATACCGAATTTTAAGCGAATATCCCCATGTGTAAATACACATTTTTCGATGAATATCCACATGTGGAAATTCACGGATATCTGTGAATATATCAACGTGCGGAGATACACATTTTTTCAGTGAATATCCACATGTGGAAATACACGAATTTTAGCGAATTCCCAGGCTGAAATACAAGCGGATGGGTGAATCTCCAAATGTACAAGGGAAAGCGGATATGTGTATTTCCACAAATATGAGGATGTGGATATACACATTTTTCGGTGAAATATCCACATGTGGCAATACCAGCGGAATTGGGTGAATTTCCACATGTGGAAATACACCAATCGTGCTTAAAAAAAATAGTTCACTCCTTGACCAAAAATCTTTAATTTGACACCAAATCACTTCATCGGCTATATATTAATAAATGTAAGTTGGTGTCAATAAAATGTCAGCCATCTTGTAAAATATCGGCACTGCAACATTTTATAGTTCGGGGAAAAATGTTTTGAACTCCTTGACCCAAAAAAACATTTTTTACACCAAAAATTGTCCTTCTTAGTTTTTTTAGCTTTAAGATGCCCCCCATTTTGGAAAATGGGCGTCGTATGCAAATTGCCACCACTTTTTAATTTTGTCATCCCTTGTTTTCATGAACTCCACATCCCTCCGGTCAATGTTAGCTATGATGACAAATGTTATTATGTCCGGCCCCGGTCAACTCTCCTACACTGGTTTGCCTGCAGCACTAAAAGAAATCTGTATTACAAAACCTGGCTCGAGGGAGCACAGTACAAAATCCCTCCACCCTGAAAGTCCAACACCACTATAGTTCCCATAAACCTAGAATTTGACCGTAAATGTGAACCCCCGTGAAACACCGATTCTCAGGAGTTCGAAAAAAAACAGGGTTAATTTTCAAATCAATTTGCAAAAACCTGACATTGTTGATCTAGATTCAAACGAAGGAATTTCAAAAACCATAATTCAAATCTCTCTTGCAAATTTCATTTAGGGGGCAAAGATAGACCAGATACACAGATGCACCAAAGCATGTGTTTTTCAATAGACATACCATTTTGTACTTCGCCCCCTTGAACCACTAGGATGATAAAAAATCTACACCCAATACAAATACAAATTATCCATGTGCTTCTTAGTTTATTTAATGCAATTATTCAAGAGAAGAAAATGGTTTGTATCACAAAGTGAACTTTTTCCTCAAAAAAAATACAAAATAGACAAAACAACAAATATACCACAAAATAAAATACATGTATAGTAGGATGCACAATTTGGAAATCAAGCATAGTTTTATTAAGCTATAATGCTTCCATGAATTTGAAGTTATTATTACCCCAAACCTTACCAATAAAAGCAGAAATGAAGTCCTATCTTAAAGGGTCTCATGGCACGATTGGGAAAAGCCTTGTCCCCAAGACCTTACATTTTGGCATAGTATGTGGTCAAAATATTGGTGGGGGGGGGTCTGAAGAAAGGTACTATTTCTCATGTACCTAAAAAGATGTTTAGTTTGGGCATTTGAGCATGGTTCTATGGACTAACAAATCATTTTTTTATTTTCTCATTAAAATGGATTGAAAATGTTGATGTGAAATTTATACACAAGGTATTCAGGTTCAAAGTTATTCAAAAAGTGACAGCCTTTAAATAATTAAATCGGGCCATTTCCTTTAATGGACAGCTTAAATTGATCAACCTTTATATTTAATATTGCGGAATATTAACATGCAAATTATTGGTTTTCATTCTGTTTGCATTTTGAGGAGGGGGGTCAACTTAAATAGTTTTTGAAAATGCAATGCAACAATTAGGAGGAATATTGGCAAATTCAAAAGGAAATTTCAATGCCCAAATTTGCAAAATGTTTTCATCACTGGGACATAACCAAAGCTTTTAAAATACATTTTAATAATGCAAACATTGACCTTAGAAAGTGCAAAACAAATTGAAACTTTTTAGAATCTTCAATTGACTGCCCTCACAACTCAAGCTTGGCAAAAGTCACCCTAAATCTAGGCCAAAGCACCTACCTTTTTAACAGTTTGCATATCTACAATTATTATCCTTGTCAAAAATTGTCCACATAAATGGCGGGTTGAGGAGCATCCATGCCTCCACCACAAGGCCTGGGTGAGGTAGTAAACAGACAAACACAGCACAGTGAATAAAATCACGGCTGTATGAGAGATTTAAATAGGCATCCACAGATCATTGCAATATTGAATGGAATTGATTTATATGTGTGGTTGAAGAAATGAAAATATTGATTAACCAACTGTCATCAACACTCACATTTATTGACCGTATATTTCAGAGAAGCAGGAGCAGATTCTCTAATCATGGATGTCAGTGGTGTCTTAATAGGTGTTGCCAAGCAGAGAATAATAAATCTTGTTAGTTCATGGCCCCCAATAAAGTCACCATTAGGGGGGAGACCAAGAGGGTGCTTGGCACATGTAAAAAAATAACATTCAGCCAAGACTCCTTCAAATCAATTGCCCTCACAGAGAACAACAAGACCACAGGTCACCGACTGGACATAGCAAATGTACCAGAGTGCTATGCAGGGAGGATAATCTCATCCCAAGGAAAGTGAGAGAGGCCATCTTCATAAAGAAAGAATCCAACCCCACCCTGAATAGAGCGGGGGGTCGTGAACTACCAAAGAAGTATGATTCTCTACTGGCAGATGTAGGATGTATCAATCAATATCAAAAAGGATTGCAGTTACCTGCTGTGATTTGTACCTCATTCTGTTCAGCCAATATATTACTGGGGTTTGTTCATCCGTCTTTGAAACCCGACTTGCCCCGACGTAGTATCATTTTTGATATCAAGGAAAGGCTGTTTTTCTCTTGTCTGTTTAATGGTTAACCATCAATAAGAGCACAGTAGTGAATAGGGCTTTGAATATATTGCTTCTACCATAAACACCAAGTATGTTTCCCGCAAATACTGGTGGTTGAGTGTATGCAAGGCCAGGCTCTCATATCAAGTAAGAAGAATTCTATGGAAATGTTGCTCAGTGCTTCACCTGAACGTGGTAGGTGGTCTTTGAAAAGTGCGGCATTCATAGTTCATTATTTAATCTGTTAGACAGTTGTAGTAGTAAATCCAAAAGATTGAAATTCGTTTTCCCCCGTTAAAAACATTGGGTGGCCATTTTTACCTCACAATCATAGCACTTATTCCTCGATGCATTGCAATAACAATTACAACATCATCAAAATACGACCCATTGGTCGAGAACACATTCGTTTTAATTTGGTCTTGATATTTGCTCATCTATAGCGAAAGCTATGTATAATCACAGCCGGGATAATTGATTCTATTTGGATAGGGCGGGGACCTATATTTAAACTAAATTACTACACATGATGGTTGTCAATTAAAATCGTACAATTTTTTTCAAGGTTTGTATCTTTCAATTGCACAAATATCATTTGTTTCTTGCATTAAAAATATTCAGTTGTTACACAATGAGCGGTGGGATTATGTGTTTTAACATTGAACTCAAGTGTACTGAATAAACCAACTCAGTAGTATGTGGTATAGGTTCATTACAAAAATCATTATTTATAAACTAAAATGATAATATTAACTTGAAGGGACTTATATCAATGATTGGTAATCAGAAAATAAAAAATCTTGATTTTTTGCAAGTCGTAACAAGTATGCTCAAGGGGCTTTCGTGATCCACAACTTCGTCCCCAACTTACCTAAAAAAAGGTTCAGATTGTTCATATCATCTGTAACGTTAGCATAGTTATATCCATTCTGTGTGCCTAATTATTACGTGCAAATATGATCAGTAGCTATGTAAAAAAATCGCATTTTGTATTTTCCGTCTGCAAATGGACAGAAATTATGCAAAGGGGCCTATGGGACGTGGGAACCAGCATTTCTCATAACACAAAACCTTTAAGTCGTGATCATCTAAAAAGTTGTGACTAAGTTTTTCTCAAGGATATAAAGTGAACAATTGAATAAAACAGAGGCTGCTGGAATCACGAAATAAGACCAAAAGGCGACCCCTAATACGGATTAAAATTGGTTTATTTCGTCAATTTACTGTCCGTACGGACACCTTTAGCAAACATGCCATTGAATGATCGTTTCCTTCTTTTTGTGGCAATTTTTTAATTTGAAAAAAAAAATACCACAGAGGATTATGCAGTACTTAACCCACATTTTTAGCTACTCCTGCAAATTGCTTTTGAATGGATCACTGATAGTGCATTAATCATTTTGCACCAGAAGGCTAACCCCTACAAAGCTTGAAAACCATGCCAAATATCAATGTTTTTAAAGCAACTATCAGTGATTTGGTTTATAAATCAGAAAAAACAAAAAAAATCAAAAAATCAGATTTGTGATGTCTGGACCAAGTATTATGTATACTAACATACCCTGCCAAGTGATGAAAAACCAAAATGCCACAGCCTAATAAAGAAAAAAATCCATTATTTTAGTCTAATGTCCGTACGGACACTTACTACAACAATATTGAAGATGGGGGCTTCAATCTGGATTATTGCTGTTTTCCTACTTTTCTCTCAAATTTTTTGTTGCAAAAAAAATTGCTTTTGGATTTCTAAAGATTTATCCTTCACTTTTAAGCTATTCCTGCAAATTTCAAATTATTTTGACTTTCGGCGTGAATCACTGATAGTGTCTTTAAGCATCTTGAGGTGAACCTTTTCTCAAAATAGCCTGTATACCTTGAATGCTGCCAGGATTCAATATTATGCATTCGATTACAAGGTGCTATTGCATCTTGAACAAACTAAAATCAAAGGATAGGGTCATCTAATGAATGCAAGAGGTCATAGGGGAAATAGCTGCCTTTGTCAAAAATTCCCATCCAAACATACGAATATGCAAAGAATGGTTGGTGGCTCTTGAAATGGTCTTCAGGCGACTTGTTGCCTGAAGAAGCATTCCAAGAGCCACTGACTCAAGGAAAGTGAAAGATAAATTAAAAGTATCTTCTTATCCATGGCAGCACCACGGATGTATCACATGCCGCTATGCACTTACACCTTTCTTTGTACTCATATGACGATATTGATGATATTATGTATTATTCTCAGCTTTAATATAACGTGCTTGGACAGAGCA